>PVIH01004276.1:0-143389 GCA_004025045.1 Sigmodon hispidus
GGGGGGAGAAAGAGATATATCCTCTTGGAGGCTATGATTACAGGAGGGTTTCCCAAGCCTCACACCTATGCACATATTGGACAGCACTAACTGTACTTAATGGGCTACAAGAGAGACATGAAGTTAGGGGTAGTGGGTGCTGTGATATGTATCGAGAGACAAGGTATATCTGATCACACTTCATGGTATGTGTGTACAAAGCTCCAAATATGCTGACTCGGAGACAGCTGGAGTCTCCTGCAGTAAGGTGATTCACTCTTACTTGGTGACAGTTCCAAATCACTGACTATAGAAAGCTAGATCTTCTGTCTCTTAGCTGTGTTGTAAAATGGGCAGCACTGAAGAGAAAAAGTGGCATCTTCCTTTAAGATGGGCCCTACTCTCCATATCGTCAACGTTTAGGAAGGCCAGTAAATGAGGACAGCACTGGGTTCTTCTCTCAGGTTGCTTGTATTCTTCCTGGGATTCCAGACTGTTACCACACACTTCACTGTGGAACAAGATTGCCCTATGCCTTACAGGCCCTTCACATTTCTCTGCTGTAGCTAACACCAGTGGTGTAAGTGAACAGTGTGGTTAATTTTTCTTTTTGACAAAGTCTCTTGCCCTATAGTCCTAATGGTTGGGAACTTCTTTTTTTTCTCTGCAACTTTTATAGCTAATATACAGAAATACAAATGTCACTTAGAAACACATGCAATTGTATTTAAAACCTCATGCATCTACTTCTTTGATTCCAGTATCCTTAATGTGATTATAATTTTAAATTTATCGATTTTAAAACAAAATATAATTTATAGATTATTACATATATGAATTATCTCTCTCTGCCTGCCTGGCTGTCTGCCTACCTATTTAGATTTGACTCATTTAGTTTAGTTCATGTGGTTGGGAACGTCTTATACAGACCAGACTGTGCTGTCTCAAACTTGCACCAATCTCCTCACTCTGCTTCCTAATTTTTGAGATCACAGGTGTGCACCATCACACTCATCTTAAATGACTTATTTTCAGACAGGAGCTTAGCATGCAGCCCAGGTTGTGAGCAAATTTGCCACAGAATCTGAGGTTACAGAGCCTGGCTAAACAGTCTCTTACAATAAATAGGGTCATGTCTTCAAGTTAGACCTGGCCTAGGTAAATGGCTGGACCTAGTTGCTGCCTTTTAACAATGAACTTTCACCGAAAGGCTCTAATACTGAAACACTTCAGATGGACACAATGAAAACTGATATTTGAAACAAAGCCTAAAACCAAAACACTCAACAGCATTGTGCCTAACTCTATGAATTTAATTTTTTTTTTTTTTGAGCATCGCCCATCCCTTGTAAAAGGGATTTACTGTGGTGGCAAAAGGACAGGCAATGAATGAATCTTAGCAGCTTCTTTCTTGCTTTTTTCCCTTCAAAAAAAAGGTGGGGTCTTGCTATGCAGCCCAGGCAGGCCTCCCTGGTGTAGGATTGCAGGTGTATTTTTCCACCTAGCTAGGAACCCTTAGGGCAGAAGACAGACTTGCTCTCAGCAAGAGTAGCTCACAATCTGGGAGCTGATGAGAACTGCATTATTCAGCTAAGAGCTTCCGAAGCAGGTAGACAGAAACGGGGAAGAGGAAAAGCCCCTCCTCCAGGAGCTCAGCAGCCTTGCAATGGCCTCCAGACAGCCATGCTCCTGCGGAAGATGTTTGGGAGCTGGCAACTGTCCCGGCAACTCAAGTGGCCCAAAGTAGTAGAGGTTCATAGTAAATGACAGACTTCCAGATCACAAGGCGGCATTAAACATGGACAGCGAAAAGCCAGGAGGGGAGCTGGTGAAGTGGCTCACTGAGTGGGCAAAGCCTGGTAACCCAAGGTAACCCCAGGACAAGGCAGAGGAACATAGATGACTCCTATGGGTTGTCCCCTAATCCCTTCTCATGCGTGGGCCCGTAAGATAAATAAACCTAATTTAAAAAGAAAGAAGACTGTGGAAACAGACTCACCTCTGAATCCGAATCCTTACTGGAAGGCTGGGGAAGGTTCGATGCACTTGAATTGCACAGTGAGTCTACACTTTCCTGAGAGCTTGGGGGACAGCCCACCTCATGCAGGGGCCGAGACGTAGCACTAGACAGCCCACTCTTGGAATGACACACATCAGTCACTGCACAGGTCTCGGGAAGACAAATGGGAGACTCACTCTTTCTTCGGAACTGCTGCAACACAGTGCTTGGAGAGGAGCTTGGAGTTCTTGGAAAACCTCCAAGAGTTCCTGACCAACTGAAACAACTTCTTAGTGTCCCCAGAGTAGGCGGGGAAACGGTCCCCATGAATGTGCTGGTCTCAGAGGACTGAGCCTCATCATCAGGAAACATAGTCTCATTGCTTGGGATTTGATCACTTGAATCTTGCATCCCACTTATGTCAGCCAGCTTCTGGCCCTCTGTGCCTGGACGGTCCGATGCTCCAAGGCCCTCTGTACCTGGACAGTCTGGTGCTCTGAGGCTCTCTGTGCCCGGAGAGTCCGATGCTCCAAGGTCCTCTGTACTTGGACAATCTGGTGCTCTGAGGCTCTCTGTGCTTGGACAGTCTAGAGTTTTGAGGCTGGTAGTGGCTTTGACTGTAACAGCAGTTTCATTTAGAGGCTGACTGCTTGCTTTTTTTGGTACTAAGTCCTCAAAATCTGGAGAACTGCAAAAAAACCTAACAAGAAACAGGAAGGATGGATTATATTCCCTTTGTGAGGCAGTATTTTTTTTTTTAAAAAAAAAAAAAAAAAAAAAAAACTTTATTTATTTATTTGCCTTGGTGTTTGCCTGGAACTGGAACTACAGACAGTTGTTAGCTGCCATGTGGGTGCTGGGAATCGAACCCGGGTCCTCTGGAAGAGCAGACGGTGCTCTTAACCGCTGAGCCATCTCTCCAGCCCCGTAAGGCAGTATTTTATTAAGATTCAAGTACCTACTTTCTTACATAAAGACCAAAAGATCTTGAATTTTAATTGAGGTTTAAATTCTACTCTTTTTTTTGAGACAGGGTCTCTATTACATAGTTCTGGTTGTCCTGGAGCTCACTGTCTAGACCAGGCTAGCCTCAAACTCACAGAGATTCTCTTGCTTCTACCTCCTAAGTGCTGGAATTAAAAATTTGCTCCATCATGCCTGGCTGAGGTATAAATTTTATTACGGTAACATGCACATCTTTACAAAGTTATTTATATGGTAAACTTTTAGGTAGAAGACAGAACCCAGTATTCATAAACCCCTGCGTTTGGGGGGAAAGACTGGGAGATGTCTGAATTTAAGACAAACCTAGTCTACATAGGTCTAGGCCAACCAGAAAACAAAACCAACAAGCAAATCCCCCAATCCTGCCTCAGTTCACAGCTGGTCCCTTCCCAATTAGGGTATGGTGTTGCTTAGCATATTTCTAGATCCTGAAAGAATAAACTGAAATACTTATAGGAAAGGCACTGACATTAATAAAGATAATAAAACTAGACAAATAAAACAGCTCCTCAAAATATCATAAAAAGAGAAACAACAGAAAATGTAAAGAAAACCCTACAAGAAAAGAACTGTGACCATACAGTATATCCGCAGGAGGTGTGGACGGGAACGACAGTGCATTCTGCTGAACTAAGGTGTGGTGGTTCATGTGGACTAGAGTCACAGGGAAAGGAACCCCTGGACATGCCTGTGAGAATCGATGGATTGGGCTGAGGTAGATGAAGATTTACACTAACTGTGAGTGGCCACATCTCAGGGGCTAGAGTCCTGAAAAAGGAGACAGAGCTGGGCATTCACTGTTTTCCTCTTCCTTACTGCAGATGCGATGTGGCCAGCCGTCTCCTGCTCCCAACCCCTTTCCACAGACATAACAGACTGTGACCTGAAACAAATCTTTCCTTTATGAAGTGGCTTGATTTTTTTCTGTCAGGCTCTTTTGTCACATGACGATAAAGTAACCGAGATATAAGGCAACTAAGAAGTAAGTGTACGAGGGGCTTCTGCAGAGGACACGCCTACCTGCTTCTGGTGCCCGGAACTACAACTGTACCGCTTCCCTCATTCTTCCTCTGTAAAAGCACTGCGAATCTATTCCTCATCCTAGATGGAGTAGATGGAGCATGTGCATCTGTCTTGTGGGTGGTGCCATCTTCCGGAGTAGGTGCACACATTTCAGAAGAGTTAGAAGATTTGATGTCTCCACAGCTGCTTTTCTTGGTCTTCTTTGTAAATGAAGAATACTGACTCAATAGGTCATCTTCGGACAGAGCTTCTAAACAAAAATAAAACATGCCTAAACACCTGGGCTTCTTCCAATGCTGGCTATTTGCCTGGATTTTTACAGTCTGAGCCTGCTGTCCTAAATGCAAAGCATCCTCTGTTCTCTGCACATGCTGGGCAAGGGGTCTCATGAAGTCATATACTCAGCCCTTTAATGTGTTTTGAAAGCTATGCACTAAAAAATAATACATTAAGAATGACTGGAAAACAATCACCTTAGTTGCATTTTACAGTTTTGCAAATTAGTTAACATTAATGTCAATTATATGTAGATTTCATATGAAATTAATCAAAATTTCAGGGCATAGCAGATACTGAATGACTATGTTTTTATTTTAAATGTAGGAAAAAATTGGAGGAAGTTTATAAAGAAAGCTATGATTAATGATTGATAGTTTTTAATATTCCAGTAACACCATCAACTCTTTACCCTCTGTTGTGGTTTCTGAGGAGAATGTGACCGTGTTCTAGCTTGGCTTTTCATCACCAAGCCACAAGCCAAGGAGGGTTGCTGGGCCCAACACAGCTACAAAAGGTGGACATGGCTATGGTACCAGTCCGTCAGTAAGAGGCTGGTAGGAGAATCAGGAAAACAGCTCAGTGGACGAGATGCCCGCTACCAACCCTGGGCACCCGAGTCTGACGCCTGGGATGTACACAGTGGAACGGGAAAACTGGTTCCTGCAAGATGACCTCTGGCCTCCACTTACACACTTTGGTATACATGTGTCTCCTCCCCCCAATACTGCTACTAACAACAACAATAATAAATGTAAAAATAAAATTTAAAAGGCGGTAGGACAGGTTGAGGGTGCCAAATTTCATAGAATAATATTCATTTTTAAAGAAAAACATATTTTAAAAAATTGTAGCACAGTAAACTTTATCTTAATCCCTCGGTAAAGTTAAGTGTGCCGACTTTGCAGGGCACCAGGAGCTCTTGGAGAAGCAAGGGAAACACATGGTGTAGGAGCCCCAGCACGGATGTCAGAGCAAGCTCACTTTCTTATCGAAACAGATTGTTAGTGCAGTTCACTCGAGACTCTCAGAGTCTCACAGTACCCATGGACAGTCAGCATCTGTCATCTCTTGGGGATAAGTATCTGCAGCAAGTTGTATACCCTGAGAGACTGGGTCTAGGGCTCTAGATTCCTGTACTTTTGCTAATTCACTCGAGTGCTTTATACAAAGATGCAATATAACCTAAAATGTAAGACATGGGGACCAGTTTCAACCTACATGGAAGTTTAAAATGTCCAATTAACAGCAACTGGAGAATTCAACCTAAGCTCAGCCAATGACAGGAACAACTCCACCAGGAGTCATCAGTCTAACTCTGCGATATTAAGAGCAGCCTTGGAGAAGGGGGCCTGAGTGCCACCAGTCACACCTGATACTGTCTGTAGTCGGCCATGCCGACCACCATATTCACTTACAGCCGCAAAACGACTAAGCAGCTCAATTATACCCAAAGCACAAAGAGAACCTGCAGCCTGATGAAGAATTTCCTTGGGCTACAACTGCTACCTCAGAATATCTGAAGGGCAACTTAGTTCAGTGTTTGTGGGCTTGAAACTACAAAAATAACATAAAAGTCAACTGTACTGGGCTGGTGAGATGGTTCAATGGCTAACTGTTCAGTGTGTAAGCCTGAATAACTGAGTTCAATCCCCAGAACCCACACAAAGCTCGGAAGATAGAGGCACAGAATTATCTTGACCCCAATGGTGCATAGTGGCAAAATTGCATCCTCCTACACATACAGTAATAATAACAAATAAACAAAAATAAATCAGCTGTATTCCTATATATTCTCATGAACTAGGAACTGAAATATCATCCTCAAAAGGATCAAACACCTGAAAATCAGTTTTCAAATTCACTGATTATATGAATTCAACATCAGTACACTGGTCACAAGAGATATCCAAAGTCATCAATAGTTACTATTAAGATTACTTTCTCTGGGGTGTATATGTGTGATTTCAAGACAGGCTTTCTCTGTGCAGCCCTGACTGTCCTGGAAAATCACTAGGTAGACAAGGCTGGAATTGAACTCAGAGATCTACCTGCCTCTACTTCCCGGGCACTGGAATTAAAGTCATGCACCACCACCGCCCAGCTCTGTAGCCCTTTTAAAAGAGAAACTGACAAGTGAATCCTAAAAATTACAGAAATAGGAAGAACCTCAAACAGCCAAAAAAAAAAAAAAAAAAAAAAAAAAAAAAAAAAAAAAAAAAAAAAAAAAAAAAAAAAAAAAAAAAAAAAAAAAAAAAAAAAAAAAAAAAAAAAAAACAACTTTTGAAAAGCAGAACAAACGCTAGGGATTTATTCTACCTGATTTCAAGATGTGCTGAGCTATGGTAGTAAGTGTGTGATGCTAAGGTCAGGACAGGCAGCAGCAGCAGACTGGTTCCCAGCCAGGAGGAACTGCATGGCAAGGGAGTTCCAGAGTTCAGCATAAAATGGAAGACACCCTTCCCGCAGAGGGGCTTCCTTTCCTACTCTGCCTGACCTTGGACGCCTGTCTTGGCTTAAGTGTGACCTTTGACACAGTTCCCAGTAAATGCTCTCAGCCACCCATATGATACTTAGGTGCTGTGTATGATGGGACCGTGATGCCAAATGAAAATACAGCACCATAAGCACCTGTTGGGTGCTGGCTCAGCTGCTGTGCCTGGACTGGGGCTGACTTCAGAGGTCCTCTCTGTTGTATTCACAGCAGCCTGAGCCCAGCTCCTCACCACATCTGCTCCCTCTTCCCATTTGGGCTGGTGGCCAACAGCCCCAGAGGAAGGAGACCCATGCCAACAATCACCAGCATTTGGGAAAAATGAAATACATACCATTTCTTGGTCTCTTCACCACAGGAGACTTCCTG
This sequence comes from Sigmodon hispidus, assembly GCA_004025045.1. NCBI lineage: Eukaryota > Metazoa > Chordata > Mammalia > Rodentia > Cricetidae > Sigmodon > Sigmodon hispidus. The sequence continues at coordinate 7,146 of PVIH01004276.1, forward strand.
GGAAGGTTTAACCCTTTAGTACTAATCACTTGTTTAAGGCCCAAAGTACTTGAATTTTCTGTCAACTGAGGAGCACGGGAAACACCGTTCACCTCAAGTCTAGGACAGTAATTACTGTGCCAAATGCTACTGGCAACAGGTGACTTCTGACGTGCTTTGTCATTCCAGCTAGGACTTCTTGAGTGGACAGGCTAGAAAAGAACAAGGAAAAGTATTGTAGAAATTATCTGCTATCAATTGATTATATAAAATGATTAATATTTATTATGGGTTTATATGAAACACTTACTGATACAGAGATTGAACACACAAAAAACCCCCCAAAACCAACAAAAATACAATACGGTGTGCCCCTAAGTTTTAGACTGGCCTAGACAAACTCCATATGTGGGTCCTGAAGACTTAAAAGCCACACCTCTAAATCAAGGTAAATTATGCCTAATCTCACCACATCAAAGGGTTACTTGCATAGGAAAAATGGCCATTTCCTACTGTATTTGCTTGTTGTAATGTTCAATTAATTACCCTTCAAAAGAAAAGCTTTTTGAGCCTGGCCTTGTGATGCAGACCTGTGACCCCAGCTAGTCAGGAGGCGGAGGCTGGAGGCTCAGGCTACCCAGTGAGGTAAGGTCCAGTCTGGATGACTTAGGGAGTAATTTCAAATGAAAAAGAACTTGGGGGTAGAGTGCTTGCCTAGCATGTGTGAGGCCTAGAGGGGGCTGGGAGGGAGGGAATAGTGAGGAAGAAAGGAGAGGGAGGGAACAGTTCTGCCCAAAGCTCGACCCCCAGAGAGACCACCTGAGACAGGGATGTCCGGAATGGAACAGCAAGGTTTATTGGCAGGGAGCTTACTTCAAGCTTCTGTGATAACAGAGCAAGGAGTAGCTGCTGTCTTTGGTTACAGTGGATCTTTTATAGGTAAAAGTTACAACAAAGTTGGTTGCTTGGAGACAGAGTGCTGATGCACTACTGGTTGGTTTCTGCCCCAGAGTATCTTTGAACTCCACCTGGATGGACCCCCACCTGGACCCTACCTGGGGTGGCTGGTTTTTCCCAGAACTGGGTAAATGTCTTGGCTAATCTCCCAGAAGACTAGGGAGGCTCCCTGCTAGGTCTATTAGGACATGTTCTTTTCCCAGGACTGGTCAGGCTAGTCTTCTTAGGACTATTCTTCTCCCAGAACTGGGCAGGCCTCCCCTGCCAGAAATGCGAAACTAAACTTTATTTTACCTTTTTATAAAATAGTTCCTAGAATGCAAAATGGGGTTTCTTGAGGTGTTTTCTCTTTTCACTGACATCTGTGTTCTAATGACTTTTTACTTTCTTCTGCCAATATTGCCCTTCTCCATTAAACACGTATTATACATCTAACAGGAGTCATCCTACCCACTGGCTCACTTCCACAGCCTTTAACAGCACTGGGCTGCAGAGGCATGTGTCCAAGGCAGTCACCCACCTTACTTAGAAATCTGGTAAGAATAAGAAATTACTAATTCAAACCCAAGCAATCTAGGTTTAAAAGAACTAGCTTGTATCAGACTCACTTGGCCTATACTGAGTCTTGCATAAAGCTTCTGAGAAAGGGTTTACCTCCTTCAGTATCTGTTAAGGTAACAGTTTCACCCATAGTTACCATCACAACATCATACAGAACTCTGATATGCTAAAAAGTTGACAATGATATTTTAATAGAAAAAAGGCAGCCAAGACCAAAAAGCTAAAACACAGAAAATCAGTGTGGTGGGTGGTGGTGGCACACACCTTTAATACCAGCACTGGGAGGCAAAGGTATGTGGATCTCTGAGAGTTCAAGATCAGCTAGGTCTTTATAGTGAGTTCCAGCACAGCCAGGGCTACATAAAGATCCTGTCTCAAAAAAAGAAACAGAAAACTCTGAATCATGAATGTCACGTGACCAATCCCCAACTATACTAAAACCAAATCTTGTGCTGGAAGAAAAACAAAAAAGACATTTAAAACCCTCTCTGAGAATTGCCAAGGAAGCTAACAATGTGGTGGGGCACACTTTTAATTCCAGCACCCAGGAGGCAGAGGCAGCAGATCTCTGTGAGTTTGAGGGCATCCTAGTCTGCATAGTGAGAATCTGTCTTAAAACAGAAAGACAAGATTTCACTAGATAGCCTATGCTAACTTTGACCGGCAATTCTCCTGTCTCAGGGCCGAATCCAGGACTACAGATGCTTGTCACAGCAGGTGAAGCAGTTTTCCATGTACACGACGTATATGCTGAGTACAGATATAATTCACAGCTGCTGAGCAAAGACTTGCCTCAAAGTTAAGACAGGGGGGCTGGAGAGATGGCTCAGCGGTTAAGAGCACCGTCTGCTCTTCCAGAGGACCCTGGTTCAATTCCCAGCACCCACATGGCAGCTAACAACTGTCTGTAGTTCCAGTTCCAGGCAAACACCAAGGCAAATAAATAAATAAAGTTTAAAAAAAAAAAAAAAAAAAGTTCTTAAGACAGAACTAAAATGTAATTTTACATAGCAGTTCTTAAGATGTTACCATAGTGTCTGGACTGTAGTCGTCAATCTGCTCGAATGTATTTATATCTCGGTTTCCAAGTGCTATCTGCAGAGCTACAGAATCATCCACATACCTAGGGTGGTAAGGTTAAGGAGAATGTCCTTATAAACAAGCAATCGAACCATACTTCACTAAAATGAAAATGCTGTCCACTGCCCCAGAGAATCTTCAAGGTTTATGATGTATATAGATCCCACCTACCACTCATCACTGATAAAAAGCAGAGTTGCTGGCCTGTGTCCCCCTTCTTGAAGAGAAGCCAGAGTTAATTCCCCTTTTCCAGAGAGATGTGGGGAAGGTCCTGGCTGCTACCTAAGTGATTCAGAATTCCTTAGCTGCCTGAGCACTAGTCACCAGTAACCTTCCCGAGGAACCAGGACTTCAGTGGATCTCAGGTGACACTTTTGATGTGCTTGTTAAGAGCAAGTGACCTGGCACCAGTGTGGTCAGTTCACTAGGGCAATCACTGTTAACAAGATTCACATGCAAAACCTTAACCCTGGGCTGGAGAGATGGCTCAGCCATTAAAGGCTAGGCTCACAACCAAAACCTTAACCCTTCATTAGAATGAACTTTTGAAGTTGAGTAAAATATGGCAATCTGCACCATAAGATTTAAGACCAATTTCCAAGTTCTTTCTTTTTCACTAAAAATATTGGGCTACTACCAATAATATTAATACAGTAAGTAAAAGATTCACCCGTGTAGCTCAGAAAGGATACTGCCCAGCATAACTCAGGGTTTCAGGGTTAACGTCATTTCCATAGGCATTCAGAGGGACCAGCTTCCTTTGGATGGGGTCGAACACTAGCTGGTAGAGGAAAGTATTGTTGGCTCGGATAAATCCCGTGATGTAGTCCTCCGGCACCGTGATATTCATCTTGAGATAATGCCCAATTTTCTTGATAACCTAGCAAAGGATATAAAAATATTTCATGTAAAGCTGAAGAGGAGGAAATGTGTTGATCTCACACCTGATACTGGAGAGTGAGGCAGAAATCAACTGTTTTTATCTATACCAAAAAACAAAACAAACAAACAAACAACCCCCCCCCAAAAAAAAACTTTTAACAGAAAACATACCATACCACTCAAAACTCTGGTCTCATAACTTGTTCTGCACTGTTCATCCAAAATGCAAAGTATCCAGCTTATGTAAAGTATGCATTTCTTTTTTTTAAATATTTGTTTTTATTTTATGTGAATTGGTGTTTTGCCTGCATGTATAACTGTGTAAGGGTGTCAGATCTTGGAACTACAGACAGTTGTTAGCTGCCATGTGGATGCTGGGAATTGAACTCAGAACCTCCAGAATAACAGCCAGTGCTCTTAGCTGCTGAGCCATCTCTCCAGCCCAAGGTATACATTTTTAAAAATACTTTTTAGAGTTCTTGGCAATTGGAGCCCAGAACATGAACCCTTAGAGGTAAGTCCCCTTTGTAGGTAAGAACAGGACTTCACCCAAGGGCTTTTAGAGCCCCTGGGTAAGAAATAGACCAGGCAAGAGAGAAGTAAAGAGAAAGAACTAAAGAAAGTTTGAGTCATAAAGAAGGCTCTTTAGAAACAGAATGCAGCACACTTTAAAGAAAAGGGACATTAAAGATAGTATCTCACAATTATTTTATAGTTTGTACAACAGTGTAGTCCTTGGTTCCTGGATCAGGGAACTTTAGATTTAGAAATCAGGGGTAGAGTAGGAAAGCAGAGTCAAACCCTGGACCAAGAAAATGGGTCATAAAATATGCCAACTGAAACTTTTTCTTATTGGAATATTCTTAGACAAGCTTTGGATACTAGTAAGCCTCAAGAAATAGGTTCTTCACTGTTCCTCTATGGTGGTCCCTACTGGACATATGTCCTAGACCCTCCCCCCACTTTTCCATGTAACTTCATGGAGTGACCCTAACATAAAAGTAGTAACTAGTAATATTAATCTGATGGGAAGAGAAAAAAATTCTTACATTCTACATAAAACTAACATTAATGTTTCTTTTTTTGGACATACTGAGAGACCTCCTATGTGTTTTACTACCAGAACAAGAAATGTACCTCCAGGATGTATACATCTTATGTCTAGATATTTAGTTGCTGATTCTCTTGGTTTACCTGAAGACATCTGGGTACTTACTTTTAACTCTAGTGGCTTACCTTTTGTGACACCTATTTGCACTTATGAGTCACCCCCTCCTAGCATTCCGCATAAGACAATGGATAAGATTTTGGAACATATTAGCAAGACTACAGGGTATCTTTATCTATGTACTTACGTTTTTCCTAATCAGTTCCTCTCATACCTTTACAAATTCACAATTGGTCTATATCCAAAAAACAAAAAGCAACCAACAAATCTGAGAACTAAAGACATCGAGGCCACCCTTGGCTACACAGCAGGTCCAAGGGCAGCCTGGTGTTTAATGGGGGATGGATTGAGATGCAGGATGGGTTAAGAGTGCTGGCTGTGTGATTACTGTTCACATAAAAAGAGCTTTTTGTTTAATTTAAATAAACTAATATTCTAATTTTTACATTTTACATTTCTAATTCAGTATATTGAGAGCTATAATCCACATAATCAAAATTATTACCACCCAAAACTTTTCAGAGTATCAAGATCTCGAGACCAGAAAGCCAGAGAACTACACCCAAGCACTGGGATCCAGAAGTCAGTCAGGAGATCTCATGTCCAGTCACCTGAAAAGTAACCCTTTGTTAACAACAGGCGATAGACTAACGTTTAAAACCCATGTCGACCTCCTCTGTCATTTGACTGCTCCTGCAGACTGCTGGTCTGTCCTACCTTAACAATGTCCGGGTTATTGGCCAGCCTCAGTACTTTGCAGGCCTTTGCTAAGCCAATCCCACGCAGGGAGGAGAGGTAGTCACATCCTGACAGGATACACATGTACCGGAACTTCTCCTCAGTGAACACATCCCCCAGCTGTTTGCACATGCCCAGCCGTGCCTGATCCACTTCCAGTCCATTGCCAAACTGATCCATTTTTAAAATCACCTTCACACAGAGGGAAATGGTCAATACCTGGACAGGCCACTTTTATCACCATAAGTCATCACAATAATTCTAAAGAATCACTTTTGCTCCAAAACACAAGTTTTTCTTCTTTTACATTCTAAAGTGTCTGGTCTTTTATTTTTGTTATTGGGGTAATATATGCTTATTTCAGGAAATAAGCTTGAAATTGTCCACGCCCCATTTATCAGTCACCCAGTGTTAACATTCTGATAGGCATCCTCCAAGCAATCTATGAGCATACATATTACAGCTGTTATCAAAAGGTAACCACCTATGGTTTTATGCCTTAATTCCCCCTATAATAGATCATTATAAAGTTTACTATTAGATTGGTTTTATACATTATTTCTAAATGACTGAATAACATCCCTGTCATGGATAAATCAATTTACCAAATCTCATAAAAAAATTATAAGGTATGTGTTTTAATATTAAAAAGTAAAACAAGGGGCTGGAGAGATGGCTCAGAGGTTAAGAGCACTGACTGTTCTTCCAGAGGACCTGAGTTCAATTCCCAGCAAAACCACATGGTGGCTCACAACCATCTATGATGAGGTCTGGTGCCCTCTTCTGTAAAACTGTATGCATAATAAATAAATAAATCTTTAAAAAAAAAAAAAGTAAAACAAGCTGGGTAGGAAGGAGAACTCGGAGTCCAGACCTGCCCGGGCTATAGAGCTGAGTCTGAGGCTAGGTTGGGTGGCTCAGGGAGATTCAGTCACAGAGTAAGGAGTAGAGCCCTGTGGCTCATTGGTAAAGAGCACCTGTCTATCAGTCAGAGGCTCAACCCCATACACAACCAAACACACAAAAAGTCAACCAAAAGACAAGATAAACACTAAAGAATTCACAGACTAGGGCATAGCTTCATGGTAGATACTTGCCTCGTATGTATAAAACCTTGGGTTTATTACCAGAGCCCCCAAAAGCAAACCAAACCCAAACCCAAATGGTAAAGTAATACACAGATACTAAGTGCCAGAAGCAGGCACTCCAGGGAAGGAAGTCTTTGGCTTCTCAACATACAACTCTGCCCCACAGAGCAGTGTGTGGCAGCGGCAGTTCAGTACCTTCTTACAGCCGAATGCGAGGAGGTCAGAGTCCTCAGTGATGACAGCTTGCACAATTCCAGTTTTGTTGAGATAGGCCAACTGCGCATCAGCTTCATAGGGAGCCACCAGGCAGTCCACTCCCAGGACCCGGGCAGCCTGGAAGAGACAACAGTGAGCTTGCAGTGGGGCATCAGGATGGCATCACAGGACCAGACTTCCCCCATGCCCCCAACACACATCAATAACATTTTCCAAAAAAACCATGTTCTTTGAAGTAGGATCTTTCTACTTTTAGTTGTAATATAGTTTACACTGTTTTGTTTTAATTAATGTGTAGGCTTGGATGACAGTCCACCGGCCACATAATTCTGAAGACCTTAGCTCTGATCCCATAAAAGATGAGCACAATGAAGCCTATATGTCTTTCCAGCAAATTACAGGAAAATGGGAGGTGAGAAGAGCGATCCTTAGGAGCTGGCAGGTGGCATGCACACTGATAGATAACAGAGACCTTGCCTCGAATGAAGTCAGAAAGGGAGGGCTGACAGTGTTGTCCCCTGACTGCCTCATGCAATCTGTGGTATGTACATGCCTGCACATACACAAGAACACACCGCACCCCTACACACACCTAAAAATAAAATCCATTTATAAATTTGAGGAAATCTTGCTATATATTTGGTAGTGGTGCTAAGTCTATAAGTTACTACATTCATCATTTCAAATTATAAAACGTTTCTACCTTAACCTATGTTTTTATGTTCTGAAAGTATACTGGTACTGGTTTGACCCTGTCCATGCACCTTGGCTGCATTGGCGGGCAGCAGGCCTGTCTAAACGGTACTGCTGAATTCCAGACCCGAATGCTGCAGCTAACACAGGGGAAATACATCCTTCTGCCTTTCTCCTTTCTCCCTTACCTACCAAGTATCCCTGTGACAGGACTACTTGTGTCCAGTCAAGACTTCCCCGTTTGCTGTGCCCTGAACTCCCTGCAGGGGGCAACAGAGGGCAGATGTTTTCTGTATTCCTCACTATCTCCTCTAACCCCCTTGCTTTCTGACTCAAGCCATAATCAACAGTCCAAAGAAATGCCTGCAAGATGACGAGAAGACACGGGTGCTTGCTTATCTTAGCTCAGAACCTGAAGAAGGGACAGCATGGCACATGGAGCTGACCTAGAACAAGGAAAGTGGGGGCTGAGACTAAAATCTGGGGGAGGGGTATTTAGAAACTTCTCAGAAGGGGCAGAGTACAGGGGTTCTGCAGAGCCCCCTAATCAGCAACTCAGTGAGACACTTTCTGGCCAAAAGAATGCAAGTTGGTGGTTAAACACAGATTCCACCACAGGGTAAGAAACAAGCCCCCAGGAACCTACCTTGCATCTCCGTACACAACATCCCAAGGCGGCACATTTGTTCAGCGGCTCCGCTGTAACTAACTCACCTGTATCACTTTGTGGGCCATGGCATGTGTGATGTTGACAGAGCGAGCGAAGCATTCTCGGGCTTCTGACACTTTGCCCTCTCGCAGAAGCTGCTTCCCTTTAAGAAGGTTGCTTTGCCGCCTCCTGAAAAGGAAACCCAGGACTAAATACAAATACAAGCAGACTCAGAAAACAACAGTAACTAATACTGCAATTACAGCAACTTTACTAGAATTAAGGAGTTGGATTCATTTAAAGTGCACAACACCATATCAGCCCAGACGAGAGTAAATGAGGCTTTTTGTTTATCTTTTTTGAGACTGGGTCTCACATAGCTCAGGCTAGCCTCACACTCACTAACTAGAAGATGATGACTCAGACCTCTGGACCCTTCTGCCTCTACCTCCATGTGCTGGGATCCCAGGCAGCTGGGATCACTACTCTAGCTAAACAAGTAATTAATGTATGCAAACATGACTGATCAAAGACTTTTCCAAAGCAACGTTTCATGTTGAAAGGTAATTATTTTTAAATGTAATAACACAAACAGAATCTTTAAGAGAAGTTCATGTATTACGTTGTATAGGGAAATCAAGATCTTAGAAATTTGGAATCATATGTCCTGAAGCATCTGGCCTTAAAGCCAAATGTTAAGTATGGAGTCAACTTACTCTCTTCGGGATCTCTCCACTTCCTTTTTAGAAGGTAAGGTACATCCATCAAAGACAAGAATAGGCTTGACGCCATGAGACAGCAGCATATTAACAAACTTCATACAAAATCCTACATACCTACAAGAAGGAAAAAGAAAATGCATTTACATGTTTTGGATCTCTTAATTTTTTTTAAGACCAGATGACAGGATTGTAAAGAAAAATTTTGTCTTTTGATGCTAAACTTTTACGTACTTATGGAGTACATAGTTGTTAGTAAGTTATTTGACTCTCTAGGCTAATGGTTCTCAACCTATGAGTCACCACCCCATTGTGGGATTGAATGACCTTTTCACAGGGGCCACCTTAGACCACTGGAAATTCAGATATTTACATTATGATTTATAGTAGCAAAATTACAGTTAAGAAGTAGCAGTAAAAGTAATCTTTTGGTTGGGGGTCACTACAACACAAGGAACTGTATTAAAAGGTTGCAGCATTAAGAAGGTTGAGACCCACTGCTCTAGGATTTTCTCAATTGTAGACAAAAAGGTTTTAGTGGGGGCTGGAGAGATGGCTCAGCGGTTAAGAGCACCATCTGCTCTTCCAGAGGACCCAGGTTCGATTCCCAGCACCCACATGGCAGCTGACAACTGTCTGTAGTTCCAGTTCCAGGCAAACACCAAGGCAAATAAACAAATAAAGTTTTTAAAAAAAAAAAAAAAAAAAAAAAAAAAGGTTTTAGTATCTTTCAATTTTCATATTTTATTGTTTCTCTAAATATCTTTTATTCTTGAATGTAGCACTGATTTCTCCCACAATACCTTATCATATCCAAGAGACAAGACAATGTATCCTATCAATTTCATCTGATAATGTCAATAGTATCTCTCATCCTGGTTAATGTTGAACAACATGGTGCTCGGGGTGTCTGATTTTTCACCACATTCCACAGCAACATATAAGCCCTGCCAACTCGCAGCTAGAATGCCGAGGGGGGAAGAGATGCTGGACACTGTGTTTCTGAGGGAGAACCCAGCAAACCATGTCATTACTGTTCCCACAGCTAGGACTTAAGCTTTCAAATCAACTTGTTTTATTCTTGGCTGTGGACAGTGACAAGGACGTCACCACACAGGGTAGAACAGTGGCTACAAGCTCAATTAAACACCAAAGAGCAGATGAATGCAAACAAGGAATAGTAACGGTTTAAAGCAAATTAACATCTCTAACGAGAGAGCATCAAGTACCACCCATTTTACTTCCAAGTCAACACATATTGATGTGTTTATAATTAACTTATCCTCAAATTCCAAACTGGTGACCATTTCTGACTAAGACTGTTATCCCGAAAGGATGAAAAAGTGAAGCAATTAATTACTCCAAATATGACTTCTACATTGTCAGGGAAAATTTTAAACCTATAGCAGATATTAAACATTTTAGTTTCATCAGTATTTAACAAGTACCTGTCAGAGTGGGCCCCGTGGATTTCTTCTCTCACTTTTCTCATAATAAAGAATATTGCCTGTATTTTAAAAGATTCTTCCAACTAATTAAAAATTTAAATCAAAGGCTGGAGAGATGTCTCAGTGATCAAAAATGCTGGTTGCTCTAATACTGACTGCTCCTTCAGGGTCTGGTTTCAATTCCCAGCATCCACAACTGCCTGAAACTCTAGCTACAAGAGATCCAATGCCCACTTCTGGTCTCCTCAGGCACCAGATACACAAGTGATACACAGACTTACAGGAAGACAAAACACCAATACACATAAATAAAATAAAAAGATATCCCAAACTAGAAATTAAATTTTCTTGACTATGGAACTATTCAAAGAAAGCCAGTTAATATATGGTCCCCAAGACTCATATATTTGAATACTTGGCCCCCTGGTGGTAGAACTATTTGGGTATGGCTTTGTTGAAAGAGGTGTGTCACTGGGAGCAGGCTTTAGGATTTAAAACACACCATGCCATTTTGTTAGTTCTCTCTGTCTCATGCTTGTGGTTCAAAATTTAAGCTCTCAGCCACTGCTCCAGCAACCTGCCTCCCTACCTGCCACCATCCTCACCATGACAGTCATGGACTCTAATCCTCTGAAATAAATTGCCTCGGTTATGGTGTTTTATTAGAGCAACAGAAAAGTAACTGAGACTGCAGATGTAGTGGCACAGTTCCATACACCCAGCACTTAGGAAGCTGAAGCGGGAGGGAAGGAATTCAGGATCATCCTAGGCTATAAGGCAAGGTCAAGGCTCACCTGGGATACACAAGACCCTGACTCAAAAATATAAACAATACGGAAATTAAAAACAGAAAGAAGTAATAGAAAAGTGTGGACATTTCTTTTTGAAAAGCTAAAATGGTATTGTAAGGATTCCTAGCATTCCACCTAGCTGAGCCACCTCTGGCCCAGGTTGGATGCACCTTGCATGGAGGTGTGGCTATGTAAACCCTGCTGCACTGCATACTGAAACACCTCCCTGGACCCATGAAGCATACATGTGCATGCCCCTTCCCTTAAAAGTGACTTCGAGCATGTGCTCGGGTCACCTTTTTCTCTGTCCCTTCTCTGACTTCTGTCTTGCTCCTCAGCCTCTTTACCCGCCTGGGACTCTTCTATTAAATAAACTCTAGTGTGTGGCCTTGTTAGTGTGTACTTGCTCTCACGCATGGAACTAACAGGTATGTGTGTAAAATGATTTTTGGCCCGGCATGGGCCAGAAGTTTAGATTTGTTTGTGGTGGCTTTTATTTTTTAAAGATGACTTATGTGGTTATATTAATTTTATATTGTTTGGCTTATGTTTTAGCATATTGTTAGCTAGTTTTTTATTTTAATTTAATTTATTTTTACTAAATTATTTGTCATGTGGCCTGTGGCATGGTTTAGTTTATTTGGGTCTTTTTTTTGATTCCTCCACCTACTTCTACAGTCTTCTACACAGGCCAAAACAGCTCCTTTATTTACAGATGAGAACAGTCCCACCACACTTTTTTGCTTATTGGTTTAATTAAAAAGGAAGGTTTTAATTTTAATGTAGTAAAATTACATATAATAGTTATTAAAAATTAGTTATAATATTTAGTTTATTAATAAAATTAAAGAAAATACTTTATTATTTATTTTATTTTGTGAGTTTAGCCTTTTATTTAATATATTTTAAAAAATAATTAAAAAACTATAATTATAGTTTTTAAATTTCTAATTATATTAAAGACTATAGAAGGATATAATATTTAAATAAACTGGAAGTGTAAGCAGCTTTTAAAATTTAGAAATGATGGAGATGACACTTGTTTGTTTGAATAGTTATTAAAAGTTTTTTTGTAATGTTGGAGTTTTTATTTTTAGTTTATAGGCTTAAGAGTTTTTGGCATATTTTTTAGTAATGTAAGAAATTTGGCATAGTTTGTTAGTTTTTTTTTTTTTTGTATTTTGAAGGATGATTGGTAATTTTTCTGTGAAGTAGAAACTTGGATTATTTTGGCTGTTTTGTTAAAGTTTAGAGGTTTTGTTTATGGAACTTGTATGTTTAATTTATATAGTATATTGTTAAGCAGTTAATATAAGAACAATTTTTTGTCTAGTGGCTAATTGTTGTCATAAAGTAAATTTTATATAAAGTTTTTTTAATGTTTATTATTTTTAGAAATATATGGTGTTGTTAGGAGTAGACATGTTTTATTGTTTAGAAAAGTTTGTTTTTAAAATATTTTAAATGTTATATTTTGTAGGTTTTTGAAGTGTTTGAAGATTATTTATTTAACTGAAATATATTTTTGTATAGCAATAAAAATTTAACAAACATGATTATAAGTTTGGTTATTATAGATGACTATTAATTTGTATTTTTTATATATCATAATTTTAAATGAAAAAACTACACTTGCCCCAAATGCTGTCAACATACACTGTCCAACCTAAATAAACAAAATTAAAAATAAAAACTACCAAAACCTGCCTAAACAAAATAACTCTCTCTCAAAAATACCCTACTTCTAAAAAAACTTATCAAACATCCTAGACCAATAACCAAAAAAATAAATGTTCCCACTATACAAAAGAGGCATAAATAACTGTCCAAATCCTCTTCTAATTCTTTTTTTTTTTTAAACTTTATTTATTTATTTTTTTATTTGCCTTGGTGTTTGCCTGGAACTGGAACTACAGACAGTTATTAGCTGCCATGTGGGTGCTGGGAATCGAACCCGGGTCCTCTGGAAGAGCAGACGGTGCTCTTAACCGCTGAGCCATCTCTCCAGCCCCCCTCTTCTAATTCTTAAAAGTTACTCTCTCATACTTCCAACCTTCAAATAGTATATTTTCCCTCTCAAATCTTAATATTAAAAACTAAATAGTTAAAGTTACTATCATTTCTTATCTCAACAAAAAACATTCAAATATTAAATTCTTATTACTCAAAATAAATAGCCTTAAAATAATCCCTATATATTACCTCATACCAATATTCTAAACATTAAAATATACCTTATATTTGTTGTTTATTAATTATAATATGACCTTGCTTATGTTAATACCTTTCCCTCCCCCAGACACAACCTTATAATAATCCCTATAATATATAGTCTTATACTTAATTTAAAACTTTCTCAGTTAAACAAAAAAAATAATAAAATTCATGTCACCCCCCAAAAGACAAATAACCTCAAAAATCCAAACCCAAATAAAACATAACCAAAGTTGTTCAAAAGCCCAAAACCCAAACTCCACCTTTTCTTTTTTAGTTCCTAAATTCTCCAAAAAAAAAAAAACCTAAACGTCCCCATACAAAGTTCTATTTCTCCTAAAATCACTTCTTACATTTATAAATCCGTTCTCTCCACTTAATAAATATTAACTCATCATATAATACATCAAATATAATTAATTACAACAATAGGCAAAGCTTTATTTTCAGAAATTAGAAAATAAGTACACAGATATGTGCAAAATAAGGGGAAGGGGTGTGAAAGAGAGCATAGTTTTATATACAAATACATGTGAACCTGCCCAAAGTGAGGTCACAGCATTCAGACTGGTTGACAACAGGCCTCACCATTTTGGGCCAGAACATATCCCTTTGCCTTATTTTGCTTAGGGAGATTAGTAGTGTGTTGTGGAAACATCATGAATTCTGAACTAGTGTTAAAAAGTTTATATTAGAGAAAAAAACAAAGGCTTTTCTTCAGCAAAGAATAAAGGAAATAATATTTAATCTCTGCTTGTCCATATCATGCTACTCTGACACTTTACAAAGAATAAAAGTCAAGTCTACACCATGGAAGGAAGCCTGGCAATATTCTAAGTACACATCTTTAATAAATAATAGTATTTATTGAAACAATGACCAGAAAAACAAAATTAAAAAAAAAAAATTAAAAAGCACCAAGATGCTGAGAATATAGCACAGTTCATAGGGTGTTTGCTTAGCATGCATGAAGCCCTGGGCTCAATCCCTAGCATTACATGAAAATGAGCTTTGGTAATCACAGCACATGGTAGGATTCCTCCTCCAAGTCCAAAGGTTTCAGGCCAGCCTGAAATACCTGAAGACTGTCTGAAAAACAAAAAGCACCAAACCATTCTACCTCAGAAACAAACTCCCAGACACTCCAAACTTACCTATCTGTAGGTTCCCCTTTGGCTAGCTTTTCAGCACAAGCAATGGCTCCTTTGTGAAGCCAGCAGTAGGTATCCACGGCCACTGCCTGTCCTTTGTACTTCTTTACATTGATGGGTTCCGAAGCGTCCTTGATGAACTGAAGCAGTCCTTGAATCCCCATGCTGCCAAGTTAGCTACGTGAAACAAAGGAAAAGGGAAGACAGCAATATTACAGCAAAACGTTTTTACCAGAAAGTTTTAGAGAAATAAACCCAGCTTGCAGCCTAGCACAGACACTAACAGTTAGCTGATAACTGGCCTTGTAAACTCAGAATTTCATTAATCACCAACACTAACCTGAACACCACTGGGTAGTTTCTTGGTAGTTATTATTCCCCCAAATGCTTTCATACTTGAAATGCTAACATGGGTTCTCATCTCTTAACACAGTCCTAGGGCACACAGAAGACTTTCAAAAAGGACAGTGTTGAAATCTTCCAAAACTGTGCATGCTATGCTACTATATTACAAAAAGGCATTTAAAAGGCCACATTCAAAGCCTCAGTGTAGAAACTCAAAAGTTAGGGGAAAGACAGACATTTCAAATGAAAAGCAATCAGAATTATGAAAGTGGATCTGTACTTTTATGACATCAATCCAATCCAACACCATCAGACTGCATTACTCCAAACAATAAGTAATAAGCCATGGGAGTCTAGGGACAATTTGAGACTCACTGAAGACTGTACTAAAGCAACATGCAAACATGTTTGCTGTACAAAAAAACAGCTTCAAGAAAAACCCTTTTAATTTCTACTCCCTTCTAGTCCCTTCCATGGAAATCCTGGAGCCAGTCCTTCCAAAGCAACTAATCCTCCCCAGTCCAATCCCAGCAGTTGCTTGGCATTTCCCAGTACAAGTATTTCTATCAAAGATCACGTTTTTATTTGTGTTGAATATGTGTGTGTGTGTGTGTGCAGAGTGTGTGGGTACATACATGCAGAGGCCGGGGCAAGGCATCAGGTGTCCTCTATTGTTCTCTGCCTATTATCTTGAGAAAGGGTACATTACTGAACCAGCTAGGCCCAATGAGTTTTGGGGATCCACTATCTCTGCCTCCCAATGCTAGGGTTACTGCCATTCACAGCCACGTAGTGTTTTACTAGGGGTGCCTGGATTCTAACTTGGGTTCTCATGTTTGCAAAAACAAATGCTCTTACCCACTCAGCTATCTTCCCAGCACTTATTTTTTTATGTGTATTATGTATGTGCATTGAAGTTTATGGGAACATATGGAGACCAGTTCACCTTGTTTGAGAAGCTTATGCCAGAGTTGGACCTCTAGCTGAGCTTCCTAGGATTCTCCATTCATAGCCTCACCTCTGTCAGCACCTGTATTACAAGGACAGGCACCTGGCTCACCAGACACAAGATCATGCTTTTACTGCAAGATAAGAAGTCAGCGGTGCCCTGTTGGCATGATGGGAAACCAACAAGACTTTTGTCCTGAAACTTGAGAGGTTCTTAGATCTTTAAGGCCACATCCAGTAACTATGATTTCCTAGAGGGGCATGACTTCTGCATTTTAAACACCAGGCAATTTGGATGCTGGTGGGTTTCCAGCCACGGTTTGTGTAAAACAGTGAGTCCACTATCTTTAAAGAGAATGTCTCCTTAATGTGTGTTCGTGCATGAGAAAAAAAAGAACATAATTACATCTCATTAAGCTTCGGTAAATTTCTTCTAGGCTAAGTAAATCTCGAGTACATATTTCCTCTTTAGCATAGGAGTGACTGAGCCTCTTACCAACCCCAGGAGATCGCCCGTGGCACCGGAGGTAACAGCAGCCGCGGCTTCACCGTAGTCCCGTCTCCCGGGAATGAACAGGCATGGCCTGCAAATGAAAGGAAACTCGTCGCTAGAGACAAATGGACGTATGAACACTTGTAAGCCTAGATCTGCAGAAAAACGGGAGACGTGGCGACCAAGTTGGCTGCCTACCAGCGCCTACGGCACGCTCGCGTTCTCTTCCCAGATCCCGCGCCCAGGAAGAGAGACCTGGTGGGTCGGAGCCGCGGGGACCTCACTTTCCTCGACACGGCCCGCTCGCCGCCCGCCCCATGCGGTCCGCGGAGGGGGATCACTCACCGGGGCGCAGCAAGCAAAGTCGCTACTACTGCAAGTGCAGCCAGGCACCTTTCAATTTGCGCGGGATCGTGAGGCCCCGCCCAGCGGACATGACGTCACCGCGTCTTGCGCTGCAGCCTCCACCTACAGTTCTCTGTGACCCCGCCTTTCTCTCATCCGGGTCTTGAGCCCTTCCTTACATTGGTCCACCTTCAATGGCCTATGCCAGGAGGGACCTCTTGTCCACGGTCCGGCGTCCCGGAAGTTGCGTTTTTGTTTTCACCGATGCTGCTGGGAGTTGTAGTTCTCTCATGAGCACGCCCTCAAAAACCACATACAGGTGCTCTAAAGAACTTCCAACTTGGGGTCAAAATTGTTTTGTTGTTTTAAAAGAGCTCAACTGGAATTAGTCGCTTAGTTCCAGGCCAACCCGAAGATCTGAAATGTCCTACTGTGCAAATTGAAGTTGAGTTTACTACAAGGCTTTCATGTTGCAATAGTATAATTATTATCTGCTCTTACCTACTATATCTAGTATCTGGTTTCATCCTTGAAACGAGTTGGAAAAAAAAGTGTTATCTTTATAACAACAAAATGGGCCTTATAATTCACAGATATTAAAGACATCTTGCACTTTGGTGGCTGTCTTGGGCCACATTTCCTAATGTTATCAAGGAAAGAAAACCCCTCTAGTCTCACTTCCTCTTAGTTGACTTTTAAAACTCACTAATTTTAGAAGCCACACAGCCGGACCGGACCGTGCATCATCTAGCCTCTCACTATCTTTGCTGTAGCAGACACCCCTGACTGAAGCCTTGTAAATGTGGTTTAAGAGTCTTTCTCATCTATATTCTTTGGAGAAATTTTTCTCTCTTGTCCTTCAGGTAAAGGTACCATTTACAATCCTCTATGCTCTCTGGGGAACAGAGGAGTTTAATATTCTATCAATTAAGGGACAGAAAAGATACTGTTGGGTTATATTACAGAATTCCAAGCATCCATTAATACACAAATAGCAGCAGCTTGTGCACCGATAAGACAGGCCACTGAAGATTTGTAACTACCAGGGTCCCCCTCTAGTATGTGCTCCCACAAGTCCCTAGGTATACAATTATGTCTGCAGCCCCAGGGAAACTGGCCTTTGTTGGGGAGCTACTCCATCTTTGGTTTGCTAGATTTCCAAGTAAACATTTTTCCTTGTCCAAATAACTTACCTTTAAGTCATTGGACATTTTGAATGGAGCAATGAATGTGGGTTTACAGTCATAGAAAATTCCCAGATCTGACCAATGTTCTCTTTTCTTTGGAATACTGTGGTAAATTCTCTCTCTCTCTCTCTCTCTCTCTCTCTCTCTCTCTCTCTCTCTCTGTGTGTGTGTGTGTGTGTGTGTGTGTGGCTGCATGTGCGTGCATGCATATATATGGAATAAAACTTTAGCCATACTGGACCCTTTAGTTCTCTCTAGAAAGAAGTCCACTTTGGGCAGGCAAAAATGAACTCTTTAAATGAATCTTCTTTTTCTCTTTCTTTGACAGTTATAGTCTATGGAGCTTCAGTGGATGCCTCAGGTATCAGAAAACATGGTACAACTGTGGTGTGGGCCTAGGAAGTCAGGATTCCTCAGGCCTTGGCAACAGCTGACATTACAGCTTATAAGTAGACACAATATTGGTATTTCTCAGCCCTTGACAGCAGTCAGTGACAAAATGAAACTGGATACATTCTGATACATTATGGATACAAAATGACCTGGATACATTCTGGGGGCCCCTGAGCCCAGGGTAACCCTAAGAGTGGAGGGGAAACCAGATGATTTCATGGTGGACACAGGAGCTCAGAACTCAGTATTGCTAAAGGCTAATGGACCCATGACAGACAAAAAAACTTGGGTTCAAGGGGCCACTGGAGTCAAACCTTATTCATAGACTACCCAGAGAATGGTAGACTTGGGAACTGGCCAAGCAACCCATTCTTTCCTGGTGACTCCAGAATGCCCGTATCCCTTTCTGGGCCTTGATCTGCTAACCAAAATGAAAGCCCAAATATATTTTTCCAATGAAGGGACTAAACTGCTTAATGAAAATGGGAAACCCATTCTTGTATTAGTGACCAGTAGTTTAACTGAAGAGTACAGGCTACATCAAACAACTACTGCACCTGACCCGCAGCTGGAGAAGTGGCTAAAGGAGCTCCCATCAGTCTGGGCCGAAACAGGGGGAATGGGATGAGCAGCACATCATCCACCTATATATGTGGAAGTTAAGCCAGAGGCAGACCCGGTTAAGGTCCATCCGTATCCCATGCCCCTAGAGGCCAAGAAGAGCATCACACCACACATTAAGAAGCTCCTGGACTTAGGTGTTCTCAGGCCTGTACAGTCGGCCTGGAACACACCCCTGTTACCTGTCAAGAAGCCTCACACTAATGACTATAGAACAGTCCAAGATTTGCAAGAGGTCAATAAAAGGGTGATGGACATACACTCCACAGTGCCTAACCCTTATAGCTTACTTAGCTCACTGCCTCCAGATGCTTTTTTTCAGCTTGCCCCTGGCCCCCAAGAGCCAGCAATACTTTGCCTTTGAATGACAGGACCCAGAGATTGGGATTAGTGTCCAGCTGACATGGACCAGATTGTCACAAGGATTCAAAAACTCCCCCACCATCTTTGACGAAGCCCTACATGAAGACCTGGGTGAGTACCGGACACAGAATCCAGAAATCAGCCTGTTACAGTATGCTAATGACCTGCTGATTGCAGCCGCAGCCACAGCCACAGATCAAGAAACTTGCCTGGCAGGAACTGAGAAGCTATTGCAGACTTTGGGGAACCAAGGGTATGGCGTCTCAGTCAAGGAAGCCCAAGTCTGCAAGCAACAAGTAACATACCTGGGATATATCCTGAAGGAGTGGCAGAGGTGGCTTTCAGACACAAGGAAAGAGACAGTACTTAAGATCCTCACACCTACCACTGCCAGGCAAATAAAAGAGTTCCTAGGCTCAGCGGGGTTCTATCGTCTCTGGATCCCAGGATCTGCAGAACTGGCCAGACCTTTATATGAGACCACCAAAGAAGGACAGGACTTGATCTAGACTGAGGATCACCAGCTGGCCTTTGGCAAACTCAAGCAGAGCCTACTTTCATCCCCAGCACTGAGCCTACCCGATGTGACTAAACCATTTCACTTATATATAGATGAAAACAAGGGAATAGCCAAAGGAGTCCTAACTCAAACACTTGGCCCCTGGCAACGGCCTGTAGCCTACCTGTTAAAGAAACTGGACCCTGTGGCAGCTGGATGGCCATCTTGCCTCCCCATAATAGCAGCTGTGGCACAGCTAGTCAAGGACGCTGACAAGTTGACCCTGAGACAGACTCTCACCGTAACCACCCCCCATGCACTTGTGGGAGTTCTCAAGCAGCCCCCTGATCAGTGGTTGAGCAATGCCAGAATGACCCACTATCAGAAGCTGTTGCTAAACCCTGCCAGAATAATCTTCCAGATGCCCTCAGGTCTGAATCCAGCAACTTTACTACCTGATCCGGATTTGGAAGCACCACTGCACAACTGCTCCGAGATCCTGGCCCAGGCACACAGTATTAGACCAGACTTGCAGGATGTCCCATTGCCTGATGCAGAAGCTACCTGGTATACTGACGGCATCAGCTTCAGGCAGAATGGTCTAAGGTATGTGGGAGCTGCAGTCACTACTGCAGAGGAAGTAGCATGGGCAGAGCCAATGCCACCTGGTGTCTGTCCAACAAGCAGAATTGATAGCCCTAACTAAAGCATTAGAACTTGGGCAAGGGCAAAAAGTTAACATCTGCACTGACAGCCAGTATGCTTTTACAACGGCACATGTACATGGGGCAATATATAAAGAAAGAGGACTGCTGACTGCAGAAAGAAAAAGTGTCAAAAATAAAAATGAGATCCTGGTCCTCCTTAAAGCCCTATAGTTACCCAAGAAACTGGCCATTATTCACTGCCCAGGACGCCAAAGAGGAGATGGGCTAGTCCCCAGGAGCAACAGTCTGGCAGACAAGACCACCCTGCACGTGGCACTCCAGACTGATGTAGCTTCTGCACATGAACTGATAGTCCCTGGAGCACCCAACCTACCAGAACTAAAGAAGATATTTCCTGGATTGAGACCCTTCCCATGACCCAGTGTATAGATGCGTGGTGGAGAACTGCAGATAGTAAAGTCATCTTGCCTGACCATCTAGGAGATAGACTGCTTGCCAAGATCCATCAATCCTCCCATATGGGGACACGGAGAATGCAGGACTTGGTTGGACAGTCAAGAATAAAAATCAAAGACATGCAGCAAAAAATTGTAGGCTTTGTCACCAACTGCAAAGCTTGCCAACTCACCAATGCTGTTGCCAGCTCTAAGAACCCTGGGTCTGGACTCAGGGGGAAGAGGCCTGGAGCTTATTGGGAAATAGACTTCAATGAAATAAAACCTGGCAAGTATGGTTACAAGTATTTGTTAGTATTTTTAGATACTTCTTCAGGATGGACAGAGGCATTTCCCATCAAATATGAAACAGCATAGGTGTTAACAAAGAAATTACTTGAAGATATCCTGCCAAGATATGGATTTCCTACTATGACAGGGTCAGATAATGGACCAGCTTTTGTGTCCCAGGTAAGTCAGAATTTAGCCACTTTTCAGGGAAAAGATTTGAAGTTACATTGCGCATATAGACCCCAGATTTCAGGGCAGGTAGAAAGAATTAACCGCACACTAAAAGAGACCCTGAGTAAATTGATCTTGGAGACAGGCAAAGACTGGGTGGCTCTCCTTCCCTTTGCCTTATATAGGACCAGAAACTCCCCTTAGATGGGACTAACCCCATTTGAAATTATGTTTGGCATCCCCCCCATCATTCCCAAGTTTCAGGTAGACTTGCTAGCAGAACTAGATGACCAAGATCTTCTCTATGCTATACACATACTATACAAGGAATTGTGGCCCAAACTCAGGGCCCTCTATGAATCTGGTTACTCCCCTGAACCCCATAGGTTTCAACCAAGAGACTGAGTCTATGTTAAGAGGCATCACCTAGGGTACTTGGAACCCAGATGGAAAGGACCTTATATCATTCTGCTGACCACACCCACAGCCATCAAGGTTGATGGTATAGCCACCTGGATCCACCATTCCCACACCAGGCCAGCAGACCCTGTCACACTCAAGGAAGACTTTCAGAATAAAAGATGGGAAGCTGTAAAAGACCCAGACAACCCCCTCAAATTCTGAGTGTGGTGGCAAAAGCAGTAGTGTGGCTGACACTAGAGACAGGAGAGTTCCATGATTGTGATTCTCAGGAACCAGTCAGAGGGGGGAATGTAAGGACCTTGCTTCATTCTGGGGGCAGGGCCCAGGTCTGTGAGTGAATTTCTGCAGCAGTCAATGCATTCAAAGGTTGGATTGGCATCAGCAAACTCCAATGGCTGCTGCACCTTACCCATTTGCCCAATCCTGGAACATCAAGGTGTGTCCCATCTTGATTACACAGATTTTTTTTTCTTTAAAAACCCCTGCCCATTGGGACAATGCTCTCTTACCCACTTCTGCTGTACAGAGTTAGGTCATTGACCTGGGTTCTCCTTCTCTATAGGTAGCAATAAAATCCCCACTCAAAACAACGTGTCCAGCCTCCCTGAAGGAAATTCTTGCATGTGGGCATAACAAAACTTCACTGGCAAGTTCTCTTTTAAGGTATTTAACCTTCCCAGGCATGGGGTTTTGACCAATTTTATAGTACCATGAATGAATTCTCTTCTGGGGAGCAGGACTCAAGCCCAATCAGAGTTTAGGTGCTTACTTCTACTACAGTCATGTTACTACTGTACTAGTGGGCACATTTCACTTGGCAACTTGATATTTTAGGAAGCAGGGTTGTTGTACCTATGTCAAGAGACCCCCCCCCCAAAGACCAGCAAGTAGCTAGATTCTGATGCAAACACACTAGGGTCAGTTTATTCTTTTGGACAGGTTAGAACTTGGGCTGAAACTCTATGTTCTGACACAGGGGAGAAATTTGGCCCAGAGCTCAAGAGTGAGAGTGTTTTTAAAGAAAAAAATATGTAAGTGGGGTGTTACATTGTTGGTTTTTTGCATGTGATTAAAATCTCAACACTGGGAATACCACACTAGAGTTTATTAACAGGGAAGCAGAGATGCGGGAGAAGCAGAAGAGAAAGAATCTTGCATGAGCACTTTCTTTAAGAGGGCAGGTAGGCCCATGTTTGCATAGCCACACCCAGGGGCATGGCAGCAGCACTACTCCATTCCAGGTGAATGCCGGCCTTGGGAATGCATACATTTCATTTTCTGATATATATATCAAATATATTTTCTGATATATATATATATATATATATATATATATATATATATATATAGCTTTGATATAAAGAACTGGGTTTATGGGGAGGGGATAATAAACATGGGAGGGAATAATGAACATGGTTGCTGTAATCTCTGCAAGGTTAATTCTGGCTGACACAGGGATGGAGATATCTGCTGGATTTTTCAGCTCATCTTGTAGTCTGGGGGCTTGAGTCATGGGGCTGTGAATTTTGTTTCCTGAAGCTTGGAAAAAAATATGAGTTAGTGATAGAATTTTGGGAGTGACATATTAAGAGAAGAGGGAAAGAAAGAAGCTTGAAAGTGGGGGCTTCGTCTATTTTCAAATAAACTGTGAGGTAGCTGCGTTGTGTATTTTTCCGCTAAGGGACTCTATTGTCTACTGCCTGCATATTAAGGTCTATGAACCCTTGCTAGGTCTGGGAAAGGGAAGGAATTAAAGTGTTCTGTATTTTGCTTACCTGGACTCCCACAGGCTTTTTTTATTTGGCTCTGGGAATGGGGGTGGGAAACAGTCTTTGTTTTACCTGCAATGAATTCCCCAGGAGGTGGCAGCGGTGGTGGTGACTGAAAGGTTGCAATGATCTTTGTTTACCTGTTAACAGTTCTAAAGTGACTCTGGGTTCTCCTTAATTCCCCAGGGGATGGCGACCTCTGAAAAGTTGGTCTGTGGAGGAGAAGGTCGAGGCAGACTGCCTCAAGGGCTTTGTTTACTAGATACCAATCTCGGCTTTTGCTCTATAATGAAAGCCAGACAGGGTTCGAGGCTGGTGAAGCTGGTTTCTTCTGTGATTTCTGGTCATTTGCTTGGCTATTTTGAGGCAGGGGAGGAATAAAAGTTTTCAGGTTAGACAAATGAATCTAATGTGGGAAGCCTTCAAGTTTAGCAGCTGTGGGAGTTGTCAGAATTACTTTATGTGGTCCCGTCCACTTTGGGGTGAGGGGTGAAGGTCATTGACCTGGAGGGGAGAGTAGGACTTGATCCCAATGTTAATTCGAGGTGGACATGATAAATCAGAGAAAAGTTTGGGGAGGGAGTCATTCACAGAATCCCACAGAAGAGATCAAAGGTGGTGGAGGAGGGGAGGGAGCAGATTGTCAGGAAGGGGTGAAGATTTAGGAGACACTCCTTGGGGTAGGACAGGCCTTCTGTACAGAAGCTCAAAGGGTGAGATATTCAGAGGCTTTTTTGGAAGGGCTCTAAGCCTGAAAAGCACTAGGGGTAGCAGCTGTCCCCAATCTAGATGAAGTTCCTGTGACATTTTAACAGGGATATCCTTTAAGGAACGGTTAGTCCGTTCCACCTTGCCTGAAGATTGTGGTCAGTAGGAAATATGAACGTGCCAGGAAATATTGGGGGCTCTAGATAACCTTTGAGAAACTTATGAGATAAACTCCGGACCATTGTCAGATTGAAGAGAGGCAGGAATCCCAAACTGGGGTATTATTTCCCAAAAAAGAATGTCAGAGACTATCTGAGCCTTTTTATTATCAGTGGGATATAACTCTGCCCAACCAGAAAATGTATCCACAAGGTAAGAAGTATTTGACCCGTCTGACTGGGCTTCTGAGGAAAGTCTAAATGCCAGCTTGTCCCCGGGATGGACCCCCTGGCCTGGTGGGTAGGGAAGGAGTTGCTCTGGTATTTGGAATTAGGGTCAGACTTTTGACAAATTGCACAAGAGGCAGTGATAGATTTTAAGAATTGCAGATCTTTAGAGGTAGGTTGAAGGTGGGCCTTAACAAAGTGGGCTAAGGTCTGGCTATTAGGGTGAAAGAGCTGGTGCAGATAGGACAGAATCTCTCTAGTACTGGGTGACTGTGTGGGTTGTAGTACATGGATTCCCTGGGGTGAAGATGTTGAGGCTATAATTATGCCCTGAAGGGTTGCTGTTCTGGCTGCCTGATCAGCTCAGTTGTTTTAATTAGAGACAGTAGAACTGTCTGTCTGGTGAGACCGACAGTGGATAATTTCTATCATTTCAGGGAGGTTAGAAGCTTGTAACAACACCATGATATGGCTCAAATTTAAAACTGAATTTTTCTTTGTTGTGAGGAGCCCACACTCCTTTTACATAGCAGCGTGGGACAATAGAATATAAAAAGCATATTTAGAGTCTGTATAAACATTTAGAGACCGTCTCTCTGCCAGCTGGAAGACTCATGTGAGCACTACCAATTTAGCCTGTTGGTTTGTGGTTTGGGGAGGCAATGCACCAGCCTCTACAATCTCTGTATCAGACACTATGGAATAGCCTACTTTTCACGCTCGCTCATGCAGAAATGAACTGCCATCTGTATATTATGTGTAAGTGGCCTGAGGCAATGCACCCTCCTGTATCTGCAGGGGATGGGGCAATAGCTCTTCTAGGGAAAAGGTGTGTTCCTGACTAGGGCAGGGGAGGAGATTGGCAATATTCAGCAGGGGGGAAAGGCTAAAAGGTGAGGGTAGAATCTTCCTCTAATGTCACTTGGAGGGAAAGGACCCAGGAAGGGGTAAGGTTTGTAAGCCCTTATAGGTAAGAAGGTGGGATGTGTTATAATGAGAAAGGACAGTAATAGGTGACCCAAAGGTTAACTTCTTTGACTCTCGGATGAGGAGCTTGGCAGCACGTATGCATGGTGCCCATCCCTGAGTGGTGAGATCTAATCTTTTTGATAGATTTGCTACCAGAGCAAAGGAACGTCTTAGCTGGTGACCCAAAACACCAAGAGTAAAGCCTTCTTTTATTGTTACATATAGGGAGAAGGATCAGGTTAGGTGGTCCAGAAGGCGGAGGGCTGGGGCTCGATACAGGGCCTGATGGAGTCTTTGAAAGGGCTTTACAACAGGATGGAGAAGGGGTTCCTGTAGGGATCCTAGTGCTGCCTTGTATAAGGGACGAGCTAGGAGGGAGAAGGAGGGTATCCATGATCTTAGGAAGCCAGCTATTTCCAGAGACACACAGATGCTTACATTAGTTTTATGCTGATCAGTCCAGGGCCCAGGCATATAACTTGCTAACTATTTATCCTTAAACTAACCTGATGATTCTTATTGTGTTCAGCCATGCAGCTCAGTGCCTTTTTTTTAGAGCAGCATTTCAGCTTCTTTCCTTTCCTTCTGCTGGCCACTAATCCTGTTCTCTCTGGCATCTCTGCTCTGCTCTTCTTGTTCCCAGAGTTTTCTTAATCTAGCAGCCCTGCCCAAACTTCCTTTGGCCAATCAGTACTTTTATTAAACTAATAGGCTGGACAGTTATTTACAATGTAACAACATAATCCCATTATAGTTCCTGAGATTTTTCCTAGATTCTTCCTAGACCTGTGCCCTGCCCTGAGGCACTAGATGTTCTAGAAAAAATGGTCTTTCCCTGAGATAAAATTTTGTAACGATAAACCTTTGCCTTCACATTTTACCCTCTGGTCCCTGAGAGTTCTAATGATGGGACTGTCTTGTCCTCTAGTTCTATCCATGTCTGATTCCAAGGTGCATATGGATTTCCTGAGGCTCCAGTCTCAGCAGGTAAAATCATCACTAGGAGCCACACTACAGCTTTCACTGTACTTGGAGTTTGAGAGGGTTGTCTGGATCTTTTGAAGCTTTTTATCTTTTACTCTGGAAATCTTCCTTGAGTGTGAAGGAGTTCCCTGACCTGGTGTGGGAATGGTGGGTCCAGGTGGCTTTGCCCTCAGCCTTGATGGCTGTGGGCATGGTCTGCAGAATAATGTAGGGTCCTTTCCACCGGGGTTTCAATGACCCTAGGCGATGTTTCTTAACATAGACCAAGTCCCCTGGTTGAAACCTGTTGTGTTCAGGGAGAACATGAGAGTCAGAGAGGGCCCTGACCTTGGGCCATAATCTTTTGTGGGTTCACTGGCCCCCCCACCCATATAGCATCAAGAAGATTTGGTTGTCTAGTTCTGCCAGCAAATCTGCTTGGAGGTTGGGGATGATCAGGTAGGGGATGCCAAACATAATTTTAAATGAGGCTAGCCCTATCTGATAAGGGAAGTTCTTTGTCATATATAAGGCAAAGGAAAGGAGAGCCACCCAGTCTGCACCAGTCTCTAAGTTCAATTTAATTAGGGTCTCTTTTAGAGTATGGTTTATTTTTTTTTTTTTACTTGCCCTGAACTCTGGGGTCTGTATGAACAGTACAACTTCCAATCATTCTCTAGAAAGGTGGCTAAACTCAGACCTACCTGGGACATAAAAGCTGGCCCATTGTCTGGTCCTATCATGGTTGGAAATCTATACGTGGGCAGGATGTCTTCAAGTAACTTTTGCCACCACTTGTGCTGTTTCATATTAGGTGGGAAATGCCTCTGTCCAACCCGAAAAGTATCTAAAAAAGACTACCAATACCTGTAACCATACTTGCCAGGTTTTTTTTTTTTTTTTTTTTTTTTTTTAAAAAAAAAAAAAAAACTATTTATTTATTTGCCTTGGTGTTTGCCTGGAACTGGAACAGTTGTTAACTGCCATGTGGGTGCTGGGAATCGAACCCGGGTCCTCTGGAAGAGCAGACGGTGCTCTTAACCGCTAAGCCATCTCTCCAGCCCCCACTTGCCAGGTTTTATCTCAGTGAAATCTACTTCCCATTAGGCTCCAGGCTTCTTCCCCTCAAGTTGAAACCTAGAGATTTTAGGGTTGGCAACAGCATTAGTAAGTTGGCAGGCTTTGCAGTTGGTGACAATGCTTACAATTTTTTTCTTGTATATCTTTGATTTTCATTCTCGACTGTTTAACCAAATCCTGCATTCTTTGTGTTCCTATATGAAGGGATCTATTCACTGGGTCATGGGGAAGGTCTTGATCCAGGAAAGATCTTCCTCAGTATACCCAGGATTTTCTGATAGGTTGGGTGCCCCATGGTTTATCAACACATGTGCAAAAGCTACATCAGTCTGGAGTGCTACCTGCCAGGTGGTTTTGTCTGCCAGACTATTGCCCCTGGGGATAGGTTCATCCTCTTTCTGGTGCCCTAGGCAATGGATGATGGCCAGTTTTTTTGGGTAACTATAGAGCTTTAAGGAGGGCCAGGATTCTATCTTTATTTTTGATACTTTTTCCTTCTGCAGTCTGAAGGCCCCTTTCTTTGTATATTGCCCCATACATATGTGCCATGGTGAAAGCATACTGGCTATCAGTGTAGATGTTAACCTCTGCCCTTGCCCCAGTTTTAATACCTTAGTTGGTAGCCATTGGGCAGACATCACAGGTGGCATTGGCTCTTCCCATATCACCAGGCAAATTAAGGGGAAGGCCGCCTGATCAGCTGTGAGCTCCTTTGTGGGGCCCTAAACCAGCTATCGTGCCTCAATCTGTATCTGATCTCTCTCCACTGTCATGAAGAAGACCTACAATAGCTGTGCACCAGGATCAGGGACCTAAAGCGGGGGAGGATTTCATCCTCTGTGCTGTCTGCCCAAAGGACCTCTGGCCTCACAGCTAAAGGGGGCTTGGAGGGTGAGCCCTGAGATAGGAATGATTAAAAAATATAGATTATTGAATTTACTTTAATCCAAAAGATAGCTATTAATCTCAAAATATTTTAATTTGTGTGGATTTTGATTTATTGACACAAATTTAAGGTCAATTTTGTTATATTGTATGTGTATTTCTACTTGTATTTAAGATATCATGCTTATGCATTCCTTTAAAATTGTAATGTGTAAATGAGAAATGCAGATTAATAGTTATCTGTAATAACCAAACTTATAGCCATATTAGTTAAGTTTTTGTAGGTATACAAAGATATATTTCAATTAGATAGGTACTATTCAAATACTTCAAAGACCTACAGAATATGGCATTTAAAATATTTTAAGAACTTAGACTTTTCTGGACAGTGAGATAGGTCTGCCCCTGGCAGTACAAATCTACTTCAAGAAAATGATGAGCATTGAAGAAGCTCCATATGGAATTTAATTTCTTTGTGGCAAAGGTTAGCCATTGGACAAGAAACTGTTTTTATATTGACTGCTTGACAATATGCTATGTAAACTGGACATCTAGGATCCATAAGAAAGTGACCTCTGAACTTTGGCAGGACAAACTGAGATGGTTCTTCAGGTTCCTGCTTCACAGAGAAAACTGCCAGATATCCTTTTTTTTTTTTTTTAAACTTTATTTATTTATTTGCCTTGGTGTTTGCCTGGAACTGGAACTACAGACAGTTGTTAGCTGCCACGTGGTGCTGGGAATCGAACCCGGGTCCTCTGGAAGAGCAGACGGTGCTCTTAACCGCTGAGCCATCTCTCCAGCCCCCAGATATCCTTTAGAACACAAAGAGAAGTGATTGATGAACTATGCCAGAATGGGCAGAGCAATCCTTCAAATTTCGTGTTTCACTGAAAGATATGTAGTACTCTAGTCTGTAGGCCAAAGATGGATGCCTCACCTTTACAAAGGAACTTTGAGTGACTGTCCAGGCAGACAAATGTAATGTCTGTCATTTTTAGATTTTGGAAGTTGCTTGCACCTTCTGTTTACTCAGGTAATATTATATTCCTTTTGTGGTCTTTGATGTAGTTTGAAGATTAGATAGTTATAATTATACTTTTCCTTAGTTATTATAAAAGATATATTAGGGGGCTGGAGAGATGGCTCAGCGGTTAAGAGCACCATCTGCTCTTCCAGAGGACCCGGGTTCGATTCCCAGCACCCACATGGCAGCTAACAACTGTCTGTAGTTCCAGTTCCAGGCAAACACCAAAGCAAATAAATAAATAAATAAATAAATAAATAAATAAAGTTTTTTAAAAAAATAAAATAAAAGATATATTAGACATAAAACTTGAGACTCACAAGGATAAGGTAGATAATAGGATATTTTCTTTAATTTTGCTAAATACAAATAAATAAATAAATAAATAAATAGACTAGATATTGTAACTATAATTTTTGCTTGATAGCTGTTTTGTTATATATAATTTTGCTAGGTTGAAATTAAAACTTTCCTTTTTGATTAGACACAAAAGGGGAAGTGATGTGGGATGTCTTTCTACATGCTGTTAGTAAGGGAACTGTCTTAGCCTATGGCAGGCATCTTAGAGTAGACAGGGAAATCTAAGCATGGATAGAGGAGGGAGGGTGGAGTCAAGAGAGACATCATCCATCCACCCAAGAATCAACATGTAAAAGTAACACATGTAAGCCACAGTCCACATGGCAGGACAGATTAATGGAAATGGGTTGAGTTAACATGGAAGATCGGGGCTGGAGATGGCTCAGTGGTTAAGAGCACTGATTGCTCTTCCAGAGGACCGGGGTCCAATTCCCAGCACCCACATGGCAGCTCACAACTGTCTGTAGTTCCAGTTCCAGGGGATCCAACACCCTTCACAGACACACATGTAAGCAAACACCAAGGCAAATAAATAAAAAAAAAAAAAATGCAAGAGCTAGATTGCTATATGCCTGAGCCATTGGTCAAGCAGAATGTAATTAATATAAGCGTAAAGTCATTTTTGGGAGCCTAAGCAGCAGCTGGCAGGTCCAGAGTTTGGGACTAGCCCGAACCAGAAACTTCCTATTATAGAGCCCCTTCACGGTAGCTGCCAGGACCATAACCTGTCCAGACAAGAATGGTTTAATCTAAGAAGGGGGGTTCTCCACTAAGTCTCTCCAAACTAATATGTAGGGCACTTTGTTGGGGTGCCCCACTCATGGTCTGAAGACCATTTTCTCTACCGCCCCTATGAGGGCCAGTTCGAAGGTTCCCTCAGGAGGCCAGCTGATGTTAAGTGCTGGCCATTCTGACCTGCAAAAGGTGGCAAGTTTAGACTTTTTAATTGTGACTGAAAGATTATGAGCACATGCATTAACATCTTGGTAATAAGTTAAGAGTAAGTCCAGAAAAGAAGAGATTGTCTGTCCCATGGCATCTGTCACAGTCAGAAAGTCAAATCCAGAGAAACACTGACACCACAGAAGTCAAGTTAAGAGTAATGAGTTAAGAGATAAGTCCAGAGAAGAAATTGTCTGTCCCATGGCGTTCATCATAGACATGGGGCTCTCCATCCCTGTCTAGATCTAAGGCTTTCTAGCCTCAAACAGATGTGGAGTGCTCTGTCCCTGTCCAGATCTGAGGCTCTTCATCCTCTGACAGATATGGGGTGTTCTGCCCCCATCCACAAACACAGGGCACTCCATCCCCACCACTGCGGTCTGGCATGTCTTCCAGCCCCTTGTGACCATGGTTCTCCAGCGTGTCTGCTCTTAACCAGGTCTGGTCATGATCACTGATTTGAATGTACACCAGAAACAATACTAAACTTAGACAGGCAGAAACCACTCAGAGATACTTATACTTACCACTCAGAGGCATACACCACTCACAGACACTTACCGGCAGGTCAGACCCTCCAGTCCAGAGTCCATGGGGGCTGCAGGGGTTCCCAGACCATGCACCAGATGTGGTACCCATGTCAAGGGTTGCCCAAAGATCACCAGGAAACTAGATTCCAATGCAAACACATGAGGGTCAGTTTATTCTTTTGGACAGGTTTGAACCCAGACTAACATCTATGTTCCAATGCAGGGGAAAAATTTGGCCCTGAACTCAGAGGTAAGAGTATTTTTAAAGAAAAAATTACATAAGTGGGGTGTTACACATCTTGGTGTTTCAGGATTGGGTAAAGGGGTATAGGGTAGAGTAATTCCTGAAAACTATTGGTTAAACTTTTAGCCCAAAACCAAGTTTTGAATCTATTAGCTAAAGTTTTGGTACAAAACCAAGTTTTAAATATATTAGCTACCAGGCATGTTCCTGAGATTTTTCCTCGATTCTTCTTAGACCTGGGCCTTGCCCTGGGGCACTAACTGGTTATTGCCTAAAATAAAGTTTTATAATGATAAATCTATGCTTTCACGGTGTCCAGCGTCGAGTATGACCACTGATAGTTTTTCTCTAATAGGCTTTATAACGCCTTCTGGTGCTGTGAATGCTAACCATCAGGAGGTTTCCTGCCCAATTCTAGACTGATTTGTCTTTCGATATCCTGCAACCAGAGTGTGTAGTGTCTTTATCAAGGATAAAGATAGACTCTTACCATCTGGCTATGGTGGACAACCAAGTTTTGCTCTCTGCTTCATAACTGTGGCTACAATTTGTTTAGCTTCAAGCTTCTCCCGTTCTGTCCTCCCCATCATAATGGACTATAGCCTCAAACTCCAAAATAAAATGAGCCCTCAGAAAATGTTTTCAGAGCAATAGGAAAAGTAGCTAGGACATATGCTCTAAAATTCCAGCAGACATGTACAGACCATATAGTTTTTCAACTTGAGATTCAGTTTTGATATTTTTCACTTCCTGCCATCTTCTGTTAATTGGATGTTGCTTTGACAGTACCCAAAGTATCTCTACCCTGATACTTGCTATCTCCCATTCTGGCTGACTTTGTCTCCGTATATTCTAAAAAACTTTTGAAGTATAATCGGTAGATTTTTATGATCTAAACAGGAAAACAAAACAATAACATATACATTTAAAAGAATTTACATGATGAGAAAAAAGTAAGTAAATTTAATATCAATTGTAAGTTGACTTATGTAAATTTTAAACTTTATATTTTATAACTCATAAAAGCAAAAGGATAATATTATATGTTAAAAATTCTGCATATATGTATGCATGGAGGAGAAAAAAATGGAAATCAAGAGAAGAGATATTGGACCTAGAGAGATAGCTTAATAGTTTAAAATTGGCTGCTTTTCTAGAGGACCTGTGTTCAGTTCCCAGAATCCACATGGTGTCTCACAACTGTCTGTAACTTCAGTTGGGTGAGGGGTGGGGGCTGATGCTTTTTCTGGCTCATGAGGCACCAGGCATTCACAAGATGTACAGACATACATGCAGACAAAACATCCATACACACAAATTAATAATTTAAAAGACCAGGATATCCTAGGGCTGGAGAAATGTCTCAGTAGTTAAGAAAGTGTACTGTTTTTCCCAGGGGATCTGAGTTTAATTCTAGCACCAGCAATAGGTGACTCATAACCATTATAACTCTAGTTAAGGAGATCCAACTCTTATGTGTGGTGATATATCATATATTTAATAAATAGATAGCCCAGCTAGCTCAGTCAGTAGAGCATGAAACTCTTAGTCTTAGAGCAATAGGTTTGTGCACCATGTTGGGTGTCAAATATTATACAAATTCTATTTAGTATTATAATAAAAATCCAGAGCCAGATGTTGGGGAAAAGCTGAAATCCGAGTCTTCAGCTGAAAGGGAATGCAGGTGAGTGAAGGGAAGACCTCCTGCCTCCTCTCACTGTCATGCTTTTCTCTCTGCCCAGCTATCTAACTTCCTGGTTCAACTATCTTACAGCTAAGATTAAAGGTGGGTACCACCACTGCCTGGCTTTGTTTGATCTTGAACTCACAGAGATCCAGGGGATTTCTGCCTCCTGAGTGCTGGGATTAATGGTGTGGGTCACTACTCTCTGTCCTTAATAGTTTGGCACTCTAAGTGGCTCCATCCTCTAACATTTCAGGCTACTTTTTTTTTATTAAATATATAATATATTATCACACTTTTGGCCTCTGGGGACACTACACTGTCATATGTGCACATAATGCAAGCACATATATACAATACAAACAAAATAATTTATTTTGCAAAGAGTTATAATAGGTTTCTGGCCCGGCCTTTCTGGTCTAGACCAGAGGTTTGGACCCACCCTCAGCCCCACTGCCACTTAGGTCCAAATAATCACACAGACACTTGCATTATTTTTATGCTGATTGACTGAGGACCCAGACATATAACTTGCTAACTTCTTCATCTTAACTCAACCCATAATTCTTGTCTTGTTCATCCATGTGGCTAGGTACCTTTTCTCAGAGCAACATTTTAACTTCTTTCCTCTGTGTCTCCTGGCAGCTCTGGCAACTCTGTGACATCTGTGCTCTCCTCTGAGATATTTCCATAGTTTTCTTAGTCTAGTAGTTCCACCCACATTTCCTGTCTGCTTTCTGGCCAATTATATATATATATATTTAAAACTTTATTTATTTATTTATTTATTTGCCTTGGTGTTTGCCTGGAACTGGAACTACACACAGTTGTTAGCTGCCATGTAGGTGCTGGGAATCGAACCCGGCTCCTCTGGAAGAGCAGATGGTGCTCTTAACTGATGAGCCATCTCTCCAGCCCCGCCAATTATATTTTTATTAAGCCAGTAGGAGGGACAAATATTTACAAGGTACCATAGTCCCACTACAATAAAGTAGGCTATCCTAAGACAGGCCTGTAACTCTAGCACTGAGGAGGATGAGGCAGCAGCAGCATGAGTTTGGGATCATCCTGGGCTACATAGTCAGTCCTCATTCAGAAAAATAGGTCTTAACAACTTAACGGAGGAAACTGGACAAAGAATCCAAAGAGGGATCTACAAAATAAATAAAAGTAACAAAAAAACACATTTATATTTCTTAGTATCACCTTTTTAGTATTGATAGAAATAAAATGTAAGAGAAGATTGTGATAATATATATACCATTCATACAGTGAAAATGGTTCTACAAAAATATCCTGCGTTTGGGGGAAATAATGAAAGGCACTCCTCTAAAGTTCTGATGGTTTACATAGGTAATCCTTTCCTGGAGGACAATCTGGCAGTGCATACAAAGAACATAAAAGAGAAAAGATGATAAAGCATTTCAATTCTGCAATTATTCTTCAAGGAATTAATCCTAAGAAGTCTGCCGAATTAGAGAATAAAGATATAACTGTTTCCATCATTTATAATAAAAATAAAGGGTGTCCAAGTATCCAACAACAGGTAGAAAGTTAAATCATAATTTAACCCACCCATAGTGAAGAAATATAAAATATTACATTAATGCACATGAATGCCCAGGAAATCATAATATAGAAGCCCCACATATTTTATTTACATATACTGTAAAGGCAAGCTTATCAAAAAAATTCGTGTTCACATATTAAAAAGAGAAAACAGAGTTAATACTATATTTCTCTAAATAGCAGTACAGTGCAGTTGTAGTTTCTGTCCCATCAGAAACTCTCATATACCTGGCAGCCACTTTCTAAATAACTGACTTGGAGGCTTAACATTATAGTAACTGCTGGACCAGTAGCTCAAGCATATTACTATCTATTTCTTAAATTAACCCATAATTCTTATCAATATTTGGCCATGTACTGAGCTTGGTACCTTTGCTCAGTGCAACATTCTCTTCTTGCTTCCTCTACATCTGGCTGGTGTCTGTTTCTGTCTTTCCTCTTCCCAGAATTCTCCTAGTCTGATTGCCCTGTCTTATACTTCCTGACTGGCTACTGACTAATCAGTGTTTCAGTAAACCAATATGAATAACAAATCTTTACAGTGTACAAGAGCATTAATCCTACATTTTCCTTTTTTTCTCTATAAAACAAGAACTTCAAATCTAATCTCCTCTGTTTAGCTTTTTTGTCTGACCATTATTGATAACAACTTGTAACCAACACTCTAAAGAAAGACAAGCATCCATAATATATTGTGGGGGAATGTGGGCCTAGTTCTCTAGACTACTTCCTGCTGATTGGGGGCACTTGTAATCTTATAGGTGTAGTTGGTATTAGTCACTAGCAACTGATTAAAAGGTTCATATTAAGGTTTACAGGAAACATTCACTAATACAAGAGATTGAATAGTTGGGCGATTCCTGGAAAGTTGTGCTGATCCACATGGCAGAAGCAAGTCTTGGTTCTTTCTCCTAAAGTTCAAGGGAACAATCAGGAAGAGAGATGGCATCAAGCTGGTCTTAAACTGGCCTAAACTGCCCAGTACACAAGTCCTAAAGGCCCAAAAGCCACACCTCTAGGTCAAGATATTATTGCTTGATTCCCACTACATCAAGGATCCAAAGAAAATTTAGGATTATGGTCAAGGCCTAACTGGAGAAGTCTGTGAGGCTGGATCATCGCAGCCAGAAGCCTTAAAGCTGTTCTGGATGCAGAGCTCAGAAGAAACTGCTACAGGGGTGCTCTGAAATGCTGGATTATCTGGGCCATCTATTCCCATCAAGATTTTCTCAGGAGGTCTTTCTTGATCAAACCTGGTTTGTCTTAACCCAGAATGAAACCACAGCCTTTTATTTTCTGTGAAATAAAAAGAAAACTTCTCCAAAGTAACCTTTGATTCTAAAAGCTGCTGGATTAATCCAACCTATATACTATATATTTTGAAAATGTCTTGACTCAAAATTTAAGTACATTGGTGTTTTTAAAATTAATTAATTAATTTACTGTAGGCGTGTGATTGTTTCTCTGTGATGTGTGTGTGTGTGTGTGTGTGTGTGTGTGTGTGTGTGTGAGAGAGAGAGAGAGAGAGAGAGAGGGAGAGGGAGAGAGAGAGAGAGAGGGACAGCTTGCTGAGTCAGTTCTCTCTTTCTAATATGTTGATTCTGGGAATTGAATTCAGGGCTTGAGGTGTGGTATCAAGTATCCTTACAAGATAAAATGAGGGGAAAGGAAAGTATTTATATCTGTGTTGTACAAATCCAAAAATGTTTATATATGTTAGAGATTCTATATTTCCTTACAGGAATTGTAATGTGATAAATCTAATCTTGTGCCTAACATCTTCCATCTCACAGAAAATATGTGAATTTCTACTATAATTAGAAAATAGATATTAATTTAGAAGTAAACGGACATCTTAACTTGTGATAAATGAGTAATATGAGAAGGAAGGACATGACATTTGGTCCAAGTACAATACTATCTCAGATGACAAGCGTAACTGCTAGAATCATTTCTGTAGATACTGTTCTTTAGGAGTCAGAGCTCTATAAATTACGCAGGAGAAAAAAAAGTGGGTAGAGTTAGCACTGCCTCCGCTGGATGACTCTAAGTTACTCTGATGTGCAAGTGAGATAGAAGCCTGGGACAGAATGCCCTGTCATGGAAGGTCATCCCAATGTAAGGCAAAGGCAGCCAGTGACTTTTCAATTGTGAGGGTCTTTTCTAGAAGCTACAATCTCTATCCCAGGGATGATTTCTCAGTACTTCTGATTGTTTCCAGGAATCTCTATCTACATTTCTCTAGTACCATTTACAGGTATCCAGAGCAGCCAGTGTCTAAGTCATTGCATCATTGGAAGAGTTATTAAAGATGGAATCACAAAGATAAAATGAGGGGAAAGGAAAGTATTTTTATCTGTGTTGTGCAAATCCAGAAATGTTTATATATGTTAGAGATCCTATACTGTCTTATAGAAATTGTAATGTGGGAAATCTAATCTTGTGCCTAACAGACACACCATGTGGACAATAATGTAGTCTCTAAAGGACAGAAATAGCTCAATGTGGATGGACTAGCTGTTGATGGCATGTAAAGCAAATGAAAAACTCCCTAAGAGTCAGATCACTAAAGAACTCAGATTCAGTTCTGGGGAAGAAGTCAAAGTTATCAGCCCTGGCAGTGGTCCGAGGTCCTACCAAGAACACTGGGCATTATAAAGATACAGGTGAATGATGCCATGCTGTAGCCTGGGGGGTGGGGGAAGGAAGAGATTACTGAAAGGAAGGCGGGAAGAGGAATAAGAAAGTGTGACCGGCCTTCACTTGCGGTGCCCTTAGTTGTCACAAGTTAAAACTTGATCACCTCAAGTTAGTAGAATCAAGAAGAAAAATATGCATCTCCTTATTGCAAAGATGTTGAAAGCCAATGTATTTTATAAAATCATACCTTTGTTGTTGTTTGCTTGGGTTTTTAAATTTTGTTTTTATTCCTGAAAATATGTGGTTTGAAGCAACAACAAATTATTATGACTTAGTACTATGTTCCATTAGAAAGTGGAAACAATTCTGGTACTCTTTTTTTTTTTATCTTATAGTAGTTGATTGGTGCTTTGACTCTCTCACCACTTTGATCTCAGGGCATCTTAGGTAGGAGAACAATAAGCATTCTTCCATTAATAATCCTCAGGGAATATCTTACTCACTGTAAGTACTCTGTGGCCAATAGTATTCGGTTCGGTATATAGGTAGGTAACCCTTCAAGCCTCAGTTTCCAGATCAGTACAGTGGACACAGCAATGTTTTCTGTTTCACAGATTTGTAATGAGAATCAAGCCAGAGTCACTCAGTAATAATGACTGGGGCCTTCTGAGTACTGAACGCTTCTTGCTCTGATAACAGCATTTCATTTCTCTTTAGGAAATTACCCTTTAATGTGTGATCACATGGTGCTTGGCCTCCCTGCCTTTACCCCAAATCTACTTTCTAGTATTGGACCTGCCATGAGCTAAATCAGTTACAGCCCGGAAGCATTTGTTTGGGGCCTTTGGTAGAGCCTTTTTTCATTCCACTGGAGAAAAGGAATACTGAAATATTAAGATCTGAGATCTAGGCGCCAGAAAGATGGCTCGACAGGAAAATACACCAAGCCCTACAAACTGAATTTGATCCCTGGAACCTACAAGGCAGAAGGAGAGAAATTACTCCTCCAAGTTATCCTCTGACACACATGCCCTATGGTACATGCACACACACACACACACACACACACACACACACACACATGCACACACCCAC
Source organism: Sigmodon hispidus (assembly GCA_004025045.1). Taxonomy (NCBI): domain Eukaryota; kingdom Metazoa; phylum Chordata; class Mammalia; order Rodentia; family Cricetidae; genus Sigmodon; species Sigmodon hispidus. The sequence continues at coordinate 45,512 of PVIH01004276.1, forward strand.
TTATACACACACACACACACACACACACACACAGAGACAGAGACAGAAACAGAGAAACAGAGAGAGGCTGAATAAATGTAATTTTTGTTGTTTTCTGAGACAGGGTCTTAATATGTGGCTTTGAGCATCCTGGAACTCACAGAGTTAATTTTTAAGTTCTTTAAAAATAAGATTTGAGCCATAAGGATTGCACACCTGGAGAGCCTTCTTACAAAACTGTTTCCAAGGGTTCCTAAAATGCCATCCATGTACAAACTGCCACTATTTTATGCATCCCTAACAAAAATTTAACATAAAACTACTCCATTTTGGTTTCAAATAGTGGAAAAAAGAGAAGCAAAACACATGTTTTAGAATAGATGAAATATGATAAAACACCAGCATAAATAAAAAAACGAAGAAATCAAAATCAAATTTTTTATTTTATTTTATTTTATGTGAATTAGTGTTTTGCCTACATGTATAACTGTGTAAGGGTATCAGTTCTTGGAATTACAGACAGTTGTTAGCTGCCATGTGGATGCTGAGAACTGAACTCAGGTCCTCTGGAAGAACACTCAGTGCTCTTTACTGCTGAGCCATCTCTCCAGCCCTCCAAACCAAATCTTAATGATATTCCTTACTCCCATATCAGTTTATGTCAATATTCTGGAGATAGTTCTGAACTAATGAAGTTTTTGAGGGTGTGCTTGTTAGAAATGTAGTTGGTTCCAGCCATTACATTGTTTCATGATTCTGGAGGCTGGAAGTCCAACACTGGGGTGTCAGTAGGGTTGGTTTTTCCTTAGGCCATGATGAAAGATCTGTCCAGACCTTGCTCCTGGCTTGCACAGACAGGGGGTGAAGATGTATCTTAGTTGGTATCATGTTTGCCAGGCTTGAAGGAAGTCCTGGGGTCCAATACCCAGAACAGCATAAAATCATGGTTGTGCATTCCTGTAATTTTATCACACTCACGAATTGCAGACAGAAGGACCAGAAATTCAAGGTCATTCTGGAGTACATATTGAGTTTGATGCCATCCTGGTTGCATGAGTACCTATCATAAAATAAATAGTAATAGATGAAATCTACAGATATATAAATCTAAACATGCATATACAATCACAAAAGAACAGTAGAAAAACTGGCCACAGATGTCTTAGTGCAAATACTTATTAGATTTTAAATGGCAGGATTAAGGCATGTGTTTATCCTCTGCGTCTGAAAATAGAACTGCTGGCAGAGTAAGTCCCCTGGAGGCTGAAAGGCCAATAACTGGACAGAATTCATTATGGTGTCATTCTGTGAACAGCTGCTGCATACAGAATCTGGCACTTAGAGCCCTGCCTGGTGATCAATGCGACTCCTTCATGCCTAGGAGCCTCTTCATCTTGCATTTCTCCTCACTTAGCATTCTGCTTGTTCAACTCACTCGGCTGATATATTGATGTTTGTTTCATGGTTCCAGGTTATGTGTCACTGAGTTTTCAATAGAAGTGTCCCTTCTGGCTATCTGGTGAATAAATGTCCTTCATCATCTTACATCCTAGGAACTATTATTCCCGTAGCCCATTGCAACTTATGTTCTTCCATTAAAGTAAAAAAAAAAAAAAACCAAAAAACAAAAAAGAAACTGTATTTGTTATTGCCTAGGATAGAGTCCAAAGCTCACAAGGAAAATGGATAGCATTCCCTCCACTTCAGTATGTGTGTGTAATATTGACACACCAAGACAGATGAATCCCCTTGAGCTGTGACAGAGCTGCAGCATTACCGAGTCATTAGAGATGTGTCTGCTGCCCCAAGTGCTTTCTCAATCTGGACCACTGTGTAGTTACTAAAGATTTCATGGAACTGGTGCTGTGATTTGGATAAGGTTTGATCCCCCGAGTACTTGTGTTGGTCTGCAACATGAGAAGAGGTAATGGAGCCTCTAGGAGGTGGAGCTCATTTCTCCTGCCTCTAAGGTAATTAGGTGCTGCTTCTTAAGGAAGGGATTGATGTCCTTCTTGTGGGACACCTACTGGTGCTGTCACAAAAGGGAAAGCCTGGCTCCTCCCTGCTCTCCAGCTTCCCAAGGTCTCACCATGTGACCTGTTTCTCTGCCATGTGTTCTTCCCAGAGGCTATAATGTAGCCAGCCCTTTACTAAAGCTGGCTGGATGATGATGTCATACTCTTGGACACTCTGAATTGTAAGTTAAACAAACTTCTGTTCTTTGTAAGTCATCCCTCCTTAGATACTTTGTTTCAGTGATGGGAAATGGAAAATACATTTGGATGTAATCCCAGAGGACCTGCCCCCACTTATTGATCTTGATTTACTTGAAGGAGAACTTTGAGGCCAGAGTTGGAAACCACAAAAGCATTATTAATATCTCTAATCAGGAAAAATCTCAGAACTTTCAGTAGCAGAGAGAATAAATTGCAATGCATTTACATAATGTAATTCTATGTAGAAACATAAAGAAAAATTATAAGTTCTCTAAATAATATACATATATTTCAAACACAATTTTGGGATAAAAAGGTCAAATGCTAAAGACTAATCCCAGAAAGTGGGATTGTATCCACTATTTTCCTAGTTCCATGGCCCTTATAGCTGCTACTAACTGGACTTCCTCCTCTCTGGAAGCTCCCGTTTCCTAGGTAACCAGCTCCAATTTGTTATGGTGAAGAATACAGGCTTGTAAAGAGAGACAGGTCCAGCCTGAGTCACATTTTACTTATATCCAATAATAGCCTTAGCCCATAACAACACCTATTTTGCTTGGCTTCAGTTTTTCTTTTTTTAAACAGGCAACATAATAAGAATTGTCTCTCAGATCTGCTCTGACAATCCCACGAGGAAACATATGCCCAGTACTGTTCTTATAAAAGTTGATTCTTTCATTTTCTTTCCAATATGAATTTTAAAAAAAAGTTAAGAAAGAGTCTGGTTAAGTGATAACTTTGGAGAGGTTGGTGTGGGCCCTCTGTGTTTCTGTCTCTGCCATGGCCACCAAAAGGTAGTGTAGAGACATGGAGTGCAGAGCTGACACACTCTTTGGGTCCCTTTGCACTCCAGCTGTGTCACCTGCAAAACTAGGAATAAAAATGCACCAACACCAGAGGGCACACTTGAGCATTAAACAAATGTGAAATCAGGATGACACATTTGGAACAAAGTGTACCTGGTGTATTATAATTCAGGACAATCACAATCAAGCGTATAACTTGTGAAATGGAGAGATAAGTGGAGATTGTATTTTAGTCCTCTAAAAGATAGCTTTTCCATATGCTCATTACAACTTCTCAAAAGCATATTTTTGGTGCCATTCACATTAATTTTTCAGAAGTGTCACTGGTATTAAGATATTATATAGTGGTTTTATTTTCATAGAAGAAGACAAAGAAGACCATTTAAATCATCTTTTTTTCACAGTGAAAGCTTCTAACCAACTCATTTCTTTTGAGCCCTATATCCTACATTGTTTATAACACTCATATAGATAATGTTTAGATTAATGTCATTGAAAAAAACTTTAGCTTTCAAAGTAGCTATCTTAGTCAAAATTTCAAGCTCTGAAAATGCTGTGAATATTTTATTTAATTTATTTTGAAACAATGCAATGACTAATGCTGATTTTTATCTTGGCACAATCACCTCAGAGACTAGGTTCTGAATATGTCTGTAAGGGATTGTCTAGATTAGGTCAATTGATCTGGAAAGATCCACCTAATGATGGGTGGCACCATTCCACTGGCTGTGATCAGGTCAGAACAGAAAGGAAAAAGTGAGCTGAGCACAGCATTCATTTCTCCCTGCTTCCTGTCACCATGCTTGGTTTATGCAATGCTGGGGATCAAACCCAAGGTTTCAGGCTTGTAGGGCAATTATTCTAGCAACTGAACTATACCCCAGTCTATTTTTGATGTAGGTTATTAACTAATTTAAATGTTCATCCATTCATTCATTCATTTGTGCATTCTGTCAACATGGTCAACAGATGATTAAAACATAAAATGTCAAATTATTGTATGTGTCATGAAGAAACATAAGTCAGGGAGTGAAAGGCTGGGTAACTCAGGCTAGGAGTAGGATCTTCCACTTTAAAATGGCATGGTGCAGCTAGGGAACGGCTCACCTAGGAAAGGACCTAGAGAGGTAAAGGACATGCCAAATGGACATTTGGTGGAAGAGCATCCTCAGCAGAAGGAAGGGAATATGCAAAGATCAAGCAGTGAAAGTGTCCCGGGAGATTTCCAGAATGGCAGAGGCCACAATAGCAATGCTGCTGGAAGTTACCAGAATCTGGACTGAGTGTTTCCAGATTCTGTTTGTGGCCCATTCTCCAAAAAAACTGAAGACAAAGGTGCATACAGATTTGTAAAACCAAAATAATAATTTTACTTGGAGCAAAGAGTAGTGCATATTAAGGAGAGATACACTGTCAAGATTGGTAGCTGTGATGATTCTCAAGGGCCAGTATTTCTTGCTCCCTGAAGATTTCTATTTATAAATGGCATGATTCTCATTTATTTTTAGTGTTGTTTTCATGGCATATAAATTCTCATGAATCTATGCATCTGTTTATAAATTCTTTTCTGTTTCATTAGTCCTTTATTTGTTAAAATCTACACTTTTTTTAAATTATATAGTGAGATTAAGTTGTTACATTGAAAATAACTGTCCTGCCTACTAGTCTAATAAAAATGCTGATTGGCTGAAGGCAAACAGGAAATGTGGGCAGGGCTATCAAACTAAGAAAACTCTGGGAGCAGGAGGAACAAACCAGAAATGCCACAGAGATGCCAGGAGATGAAGAGGAAAGAAGTTGAAATGCTGCCGAGAAAAGGTACTGAGCCGCATGGCTGAACACAAGAATCATGGATTAAGTTAAGATAAAGGAGTTAGCAAGTTATATGCCTGGACCATAGGCTGATCAGCATAAATTAATACAAGTGTCTGTGTTTCTGTGGGACTGTGGGTCAGCAGGTCAGAACCTCAGGGCTAGGCTAGAAAGGCAGACCCAGAAACTTAATACAACATTATTACGATGAGCTCTGTATTTTGCCTTATAGACAGGACAAATTTTTGTCTTTTTTGTTTTTAAAATTGTGTGTATCTACTCACTTGTGTGTATTGGAGGATGCTTGTGGAAGTCATCTTTCTGATGCCAACATTTGGGCTCCCCAGAATCGAGCTCAGGTTGTCAGGCCTGGCAGCAAGCACCCTTTCCCCACTCAGCCAGCTCATCAGTCCTTTTGTTGTGTAAAGGCTATGGGTATGTATGCTCGCAAAACATCTTAGAATAAGCTATTGCGTTTTCTCTGGAAGAAAGTTTAAAAGTTTAAATGCTATTGTATCATATTTGGGTGAATTTAGCTTACTTTGGAGAACTTTGACATCTTTGTAAGATTAAACCAACCCACTTAGAGTCATTTGCATTTGTGATCAATGGCACTTAAAAATCCCTCCCCCCCCCCACAACTGACTGGATAAACCAGGTTAGATCAACTTTGATACTTTTTTGCTTTGCTTCTGCTGTTATTTTGTCTTTAAAAATGTTTCCAATTGGTTAATACTGATGGAGGAGGATGCCATATTTTCAAGAGAACCTTATACATAGAAACCTGTGTGTGTGTGTGTGTGTGTGTGTGTTTAGGACCAGTTTTTACACTGTGTTTATTTGAAAAGCTCTTTATATATTAAGAATATTCACTGTTTACATGTCATAGTTATTTTTTCCCAGACTGTCACTTGATTTTTTTTCTTTTTTCTTTCCTTTTTTTTGGGGGTGTGTGTATGTGTTTCAAAACAGGGTTTCTCTGTGTAGCTTTAGACACAGTCCTGGAACTCACTTTGTAGACCAGGCTGACCTCAAACTCATAGAGATCTTCCTTCTTCTGCATACATAGTGCTGGGATCAAAGGCATTTAGCACCACCACCTGGCTGTGGCATAATTTTTAATTTTGTCTTTTGTAATTTTTACATTTCTAAGCCTTAAATTGACCCAAGGAGTCAGTTCTGTTGATAATAATTTGTGCTTTCCTTTCTTTCATAAATAATATTTTGTAAAATGTATTGTATATTGTTTTGTTCTCTTTTGCTTTCGAATTTGCTTTTCCCAAATACAGAATGCCGTACCTGTCAAAATATTGGGTTTTCACTTTTGATTTGCTAGGGGCCAACACTCCCTTGACAAATACTGCTGTGCTGTCCTGAAACTTGCCTTTTTTCTCTCTGAGGAGAGGAGAGACTGGCTAAGGACACCTAGATGAAAATAACTAATTTCCACTCAAGTTATACAGTCAGAAATGACATGGAAAAATTGGACAAAACCGCAAAACTACTTTTGAAGGCAAGAAGTACAATAAAGAAGAGTAAAATTGTTTTGAGATGAACGAAAATAAAGATACAAAATACAGATAGACAATATGAACTTTTGTTAAATTGTGATTGAGAAGGATAAAGGGCCAGAGAATAAAGAGGGTCCAGTTTCTCCTCAAAATCCACACTAAACACCATGAAGTAAAATGTAGGAAAAGCAGCAGCATCGGCTTTTCTCCCTTTCTCCATTTTCTCTGTCTGGACTGGTGTGGGTTAGCCTGCTCCCATATCCTGTAGGACCCTGTGCAGGTCCCTGGGTAGAAAAAAATTCTCAAACCCCAAACAACACAGAACAAAAGAGGTGACTTCAATTCACTGAGCACCTGTGGACGAGGATGTTCCCCAGGGACGGAGATGGAAAGTGATTTCTCTCTGAATCCCATTACCATTCTCAGAATCATATTTATAACATGAAAGCAGACAAATCTGTGAGATAAAGGAGAGCAAAAGGGGGGAGAGAGTGTGGGAAGAAGAAAGGAATAGAGATTGGTAGGCAGAAGGGAGGAGAGGGAGATTGCTTGATCAGACCAGTTAATTGGCAAGGCTAAATTTCTTTTATTTGTAAAAACTTTTTCTTTCTTTCTTTCTTTCTTTCTTTCTTTCTTTCTTTCTTTTTCCTTTCTTTCTTTCTTTTTTTTTTTTTTTGAGAGTTCTTTACATATAGATGGCCTCTTATTTCTAGGTCTGGTGTGGAGGGATCAAATAGCCCACATGCAAACTGCTATAAAAAGCAAGTACCGTGGCTACAAAGGTCACACACCAGCTCGGGACTTTCCTTCTTAAGTAGGGCAAATACGTCATAGCAAATATAAGAACTCATTCCATAAAAGAAAGTTATTTTTACCTCAATTAAAATAAATGTACAGGCTGGAGAATATAGCTCAGTTAAGCAGAATGCCTTTCCAGCATGCATGAGACCCTGGCTTTGATTTCCAGCCTAGCATAGACCAGAACACAGGCCTATAAGCCTAGCACTCTGCAGGGGAGGTGGGTTCAAGATCATCAGGTGTTTAGGGTGTAAAGGGAAGCCTAGGCTAGAGGTTTTGTCTCCAAAGAAATACATAGAAGATTAAGTTTGTTTGAACATAAGATAAAGTCTAGTTTTAAAATAGAATCTTTTATTTAATATTTTATGACTTCACACATGCAAATACCACATCTTGATAATATTTTCCCCAACTCCTCTTTCCTACTCCCCTAGGTACCCCAACTTTCTCCTCCCACCTTCCCAAAGGAAAAGTTTTTAAAAACTAAACTAAAATGTGTCTTGAACATGGCCAGTTGCATGGAAATTATTTTCAAATTAATTTCTTTTCCTTGGCTTTGATTTAGTACTTTTCATGACTGAACATACACACAAGAAAGAATGCATTTAAAGTAATAAACTACATCATAAATTACTTCATTAAGATTTATTTACTGAGCTCTCAAGTAAACTTGTCTTCATGGGTAATAAATGCACAAAGGAACAATATAAGAAAATGATTTTCTTCTTTTTAAAAAGCAGGCCAAGGCAGAAGTAAATTGCTAGGAACTTGAGACAAACCTGGCCTACTGTGTGAATTCCAGCTGGCTTCCATCTGAGTACTGAGTGAGACCTTCAAAAGGGGGTGGCACAAAGTCTTCCATTAAATGACCAACCAGACTTACTTCCTCTGCTATTGGAGGGCATTTGTCTTATTTTTAGTCATTGATGATTTAAAAAAAAAAAATCAAACAAAGCCAGCAATCAGTTGTGCCGATCAATATGTGTTATATAGAAAGTCGCATAGGAACAAAGGCCGAAAGGGGACTTGACAGAACCAAAGATGCTTTCTTAGTTAGGGTTTGTGTTTCTTAATGCAACAATGTAACCAAAATGGGGGAGGGGATTTCACTTACACTTCCAGTAACAGTCACCATGATGGGAATTCAGGATAAGAACTCAAGCCAGGTAGGAATCTGGAGACCATGGAGGGGTGCTGCTTACTGTGGCTTGCTCCTCATGGTTTGCTCAGCCTGCTTTCTTATAGAACTCAGGACCACCAGCCCAGGCATGGTATCACCCACAATGGGCTGAGCATTCCCTCCCCCATCAATACTAATTAAGAAAATGCTCTATAGACTTACCTTCAGCCCAATCTTATGGAGGCATTTTCTCAGATGAGGTTTCTTTCTTTCAGATGCTCTAGATTATATAAAGCTGACATCAAACTAGCCAGCCCAGGTATGAACATTTTAATAGGAAGAGAATACTGTCCTTGTGTGGAAGGTGCCAATTTATGTTCTCACTAAGGGAATTCTTTTCCACCATATTCCTTCCCTCCAAGATTACCTTTTAACAAAATCAAATATTTTAGATTTTTTTTCCAATCTATTTGGGTTAAAAAAATTCTTATTGTGATTTTATTTTGTGTTTCCTCTATTATGCTAAAAGTTTAGCATCATTTAATCTTAAAGTCATTTGGAGACAGAAAAATGGGGACGGTCCCAACTCCCCCTGTGCATATGAAGCAGTGCTGGATAAAGGTAAGGATATTTAGGGATATCTCTGCTGTAAGCACCCTTTACTATTTACTTTTCCATTGCTGGAGCAAAATGCTTTGAATATTCAACTGATTGACATTAGTCAGACTTGCCCTTGTGCCTTGCTGTCCAGAGGCAGGAGCTGCTGAGTGAGGAATCCCTCTGTTAGCGGACAGCTAGACTGTCGTTATAATGGCAAGGTTGCTTTGAACTCTGTGGACACCTTGAAGACATGATACACTAGCTATAAAAAATACTGGCTCTCCCCTTACTCTTCCTAAATACCTCCCTTACTATTTTTATGAACTATTTAAAATTCACATTATATACAGAAGAAGAGGTGGGAGAGAAAGAGGGGAAAGGGGATGAGGTTGAGATTTTATTAGAAAAAAAGTTGTAAGATCTTGACTGCCAAATATATAAAATGAACATAAATGAAATGATATGATTGTTCACGTTTTGTCAGTCTTTTGTATTTTGGCATCTCTATTGACTTCTCAAATAAAAACCCTTTTCATAAAATTGCTGCAAATGACGTCAAGCCCTGTGGTGCATTCATTAAGGCTGTTGTAGCAGCAGCTAATGCAGCACTCACTGCTCTTTCCTGGGGCAGGGAGCTGCTGCTCATGGGCATGGTCACTCAGGACTGCTTATTTCTCATTAGCCGAACATGAACTCTTGTGGACTCTTAGACAAAGGATGTAGGAGGTAGGAGGTCACCTCTGGACTCAGCTGAATCTGCTCTGGGGATGTTGGCTGTCAACATTGTCAGGATAATCAGAGTTGCATACTTTCTGTCTCATCACCACGAAGAAGAGTCACCTTTCCTTAAAGGCCACTTGGGCTCTTTCTCGCCTCTCACATGACCCTCCCCCTAAAGCCGGCTTACTTGAAGCCGGCATTGTGTACTGGCAGACAGCCTGATCCTCCCCTGACAAAAAGCATTTTGCATTCAATTCATAGCTTGCTTTGGAGCTTAGTTTTATACCTAAAAAAAGAATTGGGTACTAAATATTTCCAAATATATTCCATGTGCATTCAAGCATTTCTGTTAGTTAAGCAATGGCATCTCCAGCCCTTTCAATTTATTTTCACATAGGTATAGGGATGAGGAACAGGCAGGAAAAAATAGAATCTTCATTTCACAAATGGGCTCACACAATAATGGCTCAGACTTGCCCTTATTATTTTAATGAACCATGAAGACAATACATGTAAATGGATTGTCTCACTTCTTAGAGTGTATGGACACTGTGACATGCTTCATCAGTCTTCACTGATGGAAGCTGGGCCTGTTTGCTTGTTTGTACTGGGGCTGATGGTGGAGGAAGAGTAGAGCACCATAAAGGTTCCAACCCCAAACTTAATCTCCTCCCCACTTCCAGATTCTACCTACCAGATTCTCTCTTTAGTCCATGCTCTCTTGCCAGAGTTAAGAATGAGATCAGTAATACCAGTATCCAAAGTCCATCTAAGGCAAGAAGTTTTTCTAGAGTAGAAGTCGCTGAGTGGCAGCCAGGGTCAGAAGCCACCTGACCCTGCTGTGATGAGGGTCATCAGTCTGATGAACTCGGTGAGTGATGACATCCAAGGCCATAAGAACAGTCAGGTTTATAACTTCAAATAGTCCACATGTGACAGAACATTAGCTGTATTTATTTTCATAATCCTAAAACATTGGCACCTACACTATCATTAACAGCTTTTTCTAAAAGTTGCAATTATCATAGTGTCTGAATTTTTTAAACTTTGTCCTGAGAAAATAAAGTTGAGAGTGAGCTAGCTCAGAGCTATTTTTCTTTTCCTCTCCAGCATAAATCCCCCTGGAGTAACTGGGGAGAGTTGAAGTAATTTCTGATACGGAAAAACAGCCTATTTCTGAGAAAATAGACTTGTACCTCTCAGGGAACAGAAGGGACAAAGAGAACCTTAAATTGTATAAGCCTCTTCAAATCTCCTTATCCTTTTATCTTACTTTTAAAAAGAAGACTTTATCATCAGCATTATTATTATCATCATTTTTGTTATTTTTTGGGTAAGTGGTTTTTCTACATATTTGTCTGTGTACAGTGTGTGTTTCTGGAGTACCCTGAAGTCTGCAGAAGACAAATGATAACCTGGGACTGGAGTTAGAGACAGTTGTGAGTCACCATGTGGGTCCTCTACAAAAGCAGGCAGCGTTCTTAACCCCTGAGTTACCATGTGGGTCCTCTACAAAAGCAGGCAGTGTTCTTAACTCCCGAGCCAGCTCCCCAGCCCACTCTCTCTACTTCTTCTGTTCGACCCCATTTCTCTAAGGTCACTTCTTAAACTACCATACTCATTTTATTCAAATTTATATTAAGGATTTTTAGAAGCTGGTTGGGCCAAGGCAAACTATGGAGGAAATAATAAAAATTCCTTGCGGAATTCATTAGGACAGTGGAAATAATATGACCAAGCAGAATTCTGTATAATTTTTATAGGAAATTATGAACTCCAAAGTAGTTTTTAAATTCTCATTTATATTTGATATGAAATTAATTCAATAAATAACTTTCTGGGTATTTCATAATGTATGTGGTCTAGACTTTTTAAATACCAAAATAAATAGTATTTATTATACAAAGAAAAACACTAGAAAATACTCAGTGTGGTGGGTTTGAATATAGAATATCCTAAGGGATATTGACTTAGGCTTTTACTTTCAGAGTCAAAATGTTAACGGGTGGGGGCTCATGGGAGGTCTTTATGTCCCTGGAGAATAACCCTAAAGGTGAATGTGAGAACCAGCACTTCTCTTCCCTGAACAGCTATGCAGTGACTGGTTGTCTTCCCAAGCACCCCACCCAACCACTATAATGTCCCACCACAGGTCCAATCCATCTATGGACTAGAACCCTCTCAAACTGTGAGTTGAAACAGGTTGGCTACCTCAGTTCTTCATTATAGCAATAGATGACAAACATACCTGATGATTATTTTATTTACTTTTCTCTCATACATTACATCCTGACTGCAGTTTCCTCTCTCTCACCTTCTCAACCTCCTCTCTCCCCCACATCCAATGCACCTCCATCTCCCATCAAAGAAGAGCAGGCCTCCCAGAGACATCATCCAAACATGGCATAGCAGGTTACAATAAGACACAACCCTCATATAGATGTTGGATGAGGCAACCCAGTAGCAGGAAAAGGGTTCCAAAGGCAGGCAAAAGAGTCAGAGACAGTCTTGCCCCACTCTTAGGAGTGCCTGAAGAACATCAAGCTACACAACTATGATGTGTGTGCAGAGGATCTAGCTCAGACCCACCAGGGTGCTTGATTGCCACTTCCGTTTCTGTGAGCCCCCAAGAGCTCTGCTTAGTTGATTCTATGGGCCCTGTTCTCCTGTTGTCCTTGACCCCTCTGGTTCCTACAATCCTTCTTCCCCCTCTGCTGCACTCACTGGATACTTAGAGAATAACAAAATGTTCTGGAATACCAGAATGCGGTAAAGGTGTGTTTCAATCATCTGTTAGGTAGGCCAAGGCAGGAAAGACTTGAATTCCAGAGTGGAATTTCAACAGGCGTGTAGAATTAGCCTCAGGAAATGGGGCTGAAAAGCTAAGCAGTGAGGAATTGGATTTGGAGCCTGAAGGCATAGACTCCAGAGAATGGATCCCTCAAGCGTTTTAGGCAGTCTCCCCATCTTTACAGCAAACAGACCAGCACGCCTCTGTCTCTGCCACAAGACTGTTGTTATAAAGTACACTCAATAAAACTCATTAACCAGAGGCTGTAAAAGTTGGAGCTCAGCCTCCAAGGATGAAATTATCTTTCACTGAGCAATATTAACCCTACAAAATAAGCATCATTTGATTTTAGTCTAAAACATTTAATGTAAATGTTTTCTCCCTTTTCTGGTGTAAGAGGAAAGGATACTCTTACATCAGATATGCTGATTCCTACCTCTTCCAAGAGGTCACATCCTGCCTTTCCACAGTCACATTCTAACCTCAGACATTACAGATTTATCACCAGCTCTAGGAAGGAAATGCAAAGTGTGGACATGTGACTGCCATATCCCTCCTTTAGTTATCCTTCGATGTCACCTTCCCAAGCAGTTTGCCAATCCAAATGTTCATGCTGCAATCACAGTGACTTCTGGGTAGATTGGAAGTGTTTTCTTCCTTCTGTGTTAGTCTTTGACATAATTTCTGGTCACGAGTTGTCTCTAAGTGGTCCAGGCTGGCTTTGAACTCTTAGTCATCCAGTCTGTTACATCCTCATGCTAACAGTTCAGATGGAAGCCAGCACACCATCATTTTCTTTAGCCTTATGGTTTCAGTTGTTTGGGTGGTTAGGTCCAGCCTCTTTCTTTTGACTTGCTTTTTTGGAATCTAGGAATTCTGTTTAATCTATCAAAGGAGGAACCCAGAGATCATGGCTCCCTGGGGCTTTATTGGAATACAATTTGAGGAATGCTAGATGTGTATTATTAAAAATCTTTATTCATAGACTTCTTGGGCTTTTGAAACCTGAAATTAAATTAAATTTTTGAAATTAAACAGGTGGAACAGCTTGCCAGTGCAAATCTGAATGCTGTGTCCAAAGGACTTTATTTCCCTGTAGTCCTGATAGAGGCTGTCTTAGCTTTAGAACAAGAAATGAATTTTAAGGCACCAGTATGTTATTTATTCCTGAATATAGGCCTGGGAATGGTTTCGTTATTGTGGAGACTAAGTGAATTTAATACAGACAAGGAAACCAGAACTTCAATTGTCTTTCTACTTTTTTTCCAGGTGTGCGTGTGCGTGTTTGTGTGTGTGTGTGTGTGTGTGTGTGTGTGTGTGTATGTGAACCATCTGTGATAGTTGGAATGAAAATGACCCCCAAAGGCTCATAGGAATGGTACTATTGGGAGGTATGTTCTTGTTGGAGTACATGAGGCCTTGTTGGAGGAAGTATGTCACTGTTGGGGGTAGCTTTGAGATTTCAAGTGATCAAGCCAGATCCAATGTCTCTTTTGCTGTTTCCTGAAGATCTGGATGTAGAACTTTCAGCCACCTGTCCAGCACCATGTCTGCCTGAGAGCCACCATGTTCCCTGCCATGATGATGGTGATGGATTAAACCTCTGAACTGGGGTCTGGAGAGATGGCTCAGCAGTTAAGAGCACTGATTGCTCTTCCAGAGGACCAGGGTTCAATTCCCAGCACCCACATGGCAGCTCACAACTGTCTGTAGTTCCAGTTCCAGGCAAACACCAAGGCAAATAATTAAATAAATAAAAGTTAAAAAAAAAAAAAGAATAAATGTAAACCTCTGAACTGTAAGCCAGCCCCAATTAAATGTTTTCTTTTATAGGAGTTGACATGAGTGCTAGAAAAATGGCTCAGGAGTTAAGAGCACTGGCTGCTCTCCCAGAGGACCCAGGTTCAATTCCCAGAACCCACAAGGAAGCTCACAACTGTCCTGTTCCAGAGATCTGACTTTATACCAATGCACATAAATAAAGCTAAATAAATTTTAAAAAAGAGTTGACATGGTCGTGGTGTCTCTTTACAGCAATAGAACCTCAACTAAGACATCATCTCACTATATATAGCCCAAGCTACATAGTAACCACAGGCTGGTCTGGGTCTGGTGAGCCTCCTATAATTCAAGCCTCAAGTGCTAGAGTAGCAGGCATGCACCACCCCACCTAGCTTCATTTCCCATTCACCTTAGCGACTGTTTTTGCATTTCTTCAGCTTAGACAAAGAAATAATTGTTTCTTAGGAAGATACAGGAATGTAAGCAAGAGTAAGATTTCCTTGGGACTATCTCCCTCTCCTGGCCAGTCCTACACTTCTCCTCTAAGGAACTCTCCACCTTTCTGTTTTGGATTCCATTGGGTTTGCCTTGGAATTGTACCAGAACCCCTGAGAGAAAGAATGCTCTTTTACAGGAAGACAGCTCTGTGGGTGGGTTTATTCGTGCCTTCTGAAACACATGTGAAGCTGCCTTGGCCACTACCCAAATATAGCCCATGATTCTAACTGTGATGAAAAGAGCATGTAACCAACTGCCCAGGGCGCTTTTATTTTCCTCTTTGCTACTGTAAACAATAGCTGAAATGTCACAGCTGTCACACATGAAAGTGTGACAACTGCCAAGCCATGGGACTGAGGGCTGACTACCTTCCTGGCGAGGGCTAGCTGTGTTTATTTGGCAAAGAGCAGCATAGAATAAAGAATTAAAAAAGGAAAGAAGCAGAAAATTTTGTCAGATGCAATTTTTGTAAGACAAGAACATGGTGGAGTGTCTGGCTAGGTGAAGAGAAGCTGAAAATATAAAAGAATAGTTATATGTAAGTATGCATTGTTTGAATGTTTGTATTTTTCTAGGTAGCTTTATGTGAATGGATAATCTTCACAGACCTCCATGATGTAGGTGTTACTGTAATTGGTATATTATAAATGAGTTCACTTGTGCACAAAACATGATCAACTCTTCCCGAACCATTTATCCACGGATCCAAGACTTGAACCTACTGAGACAATTGCAGAACCCGTAATCTTTCCCAGAGTCTAGATTTAGTTCTCTGAACCGTGAAGTGTGGAAGTTTAAGAACATTTCTTTAGTACAATTCCAGGATAGATGTGTGTGGTCGTATCTTGTGTGATCTATAGCCTGTCAGGGAGTCTCCTTTGGAATAATCTTTGGAAGAACTGAGGCAGTTCTGAAACCTCAGATCTTGAACATATTTTGAACTGAATATAACTGGAACACAGGAAGAAGTCTCTGTCACTTGAATTATCATGTAGACAGCATTTAAGTGTCACAAAGCCCAGGTAAATTTGAAGATTATTTTGTGACTCTAACTCATGGTCCATTTTTCACATAGCATCATTTAGTAGTATTCCATGTCATGTTGCTTCTGCCTTCAGAGGGGGAATAAATAGCAAAATAATGAAGTTCCAAGTGGCCCTTTCAGCATGCCATTTCTCATACGTGTCAGTTATTTATAACTGTCCTCATTAGAAAAATCTTTTGTTCTGTGTGGTCAAAATCTTTTTAGATTTGTTCTTCCCCAAATCTCTTGTGTCTTTTATTCATCAGTGATTAAGTCAGTATTGCTTGTTCAAAGTAAGGAACAGAAATGCAGAAATTGAATTTCCTAGCTGAGCAATGTGTCCGAGTCATTCTCTGTGTGAGCAATAGGTAAACTCATCCAATGTGCCCTGACATCACAAGACGTTTTGAGGACTATTATGGACTTTTAGCTTATTTCTATTCATTGAGAGTTTTTATTTCACACATGTGACTCTGAGTTCTCTTATTCTCTATACTTTTTCTCTTTTTTGTAGAAAACATCTAAAAGCAGCTATTCTTTTTTGAAATCAAATGTATTCTTCAAAGATGTTGCCATAATAAAAATAGACATACAGATGGCATGTAGCAATAAAGTCTATTTTAACTGAGGCATAATCATCTATTATTTAATAATATAAAAATGGAGACTGGTAATAGAATCGTGAATCCTCTTAGCTAGACTCTTTCATCTCTCCCTAGCTGGATATTGACATCCCTGCCAACTCTCATACATCTATTTTCTTTCTGCTCTTAATAGCGTGTGTATTTCCTGTAAAAACTGAGGACAGTTTTTACTCAGATTCCAAAGAACAATTTCCTCTCTTTGAGGCCCATGATGCCTGTAACTGACAAAAAGAGGTGTGCACTCGCCCAGTGGAGAGTCTCTGTACCATGTTCCCTGCACTAGTCTCCATGGCTGCTCCTTCAACATCCTGAGCTCCTATCTGCTGCTGCTTTCTAGGTGTTACATTCCTAAAGAGCAGAGGTCAATTTTATTTCCAGGGAATTGTAATTCTTTTTGTTTTGTTTTTCAAGACAGGGTTTCTCTGGCTGTCCTGGAACTTACTCTATAGACCAGGCTGGCCTTGAACTCTCAATGATTCACTTGCCTCTGTTTTCCCCACCCCCACCCCGCCGAGTGCCAGGATTAAAGGCATGCACCACTACTGTCTGACAAGAATCTGTTTTATGCAATATTTATTTGAGTAAATTAATGCCTCATTCATCATTTGTCCAGTTCTTCATATATCTAGTTAAAAAGTTACTGTCTCTAAAAAACACATAAACATGGACCACTCATGAATAGGTAAATAACATTTTGGAATACACATAGTGTAAAAATATCTGAAATATATAGTTAGGGAGATAGGAAGGAAATGCTAGACATTTTCTCCTCCCTCCCTCCCTTTCTTCTTTCCTTCCCCTCTCCATCCATCCATCCACCCACCCATCTATCTATCCATCCATCCATTCACCCATCTATCCATCCATCCATCCACCCAACCATCCATTTACCCATCCATCCATCCATCCATCCATCCACTCATCCATCTACCTATCCATCCATCCATCCCTTTCTTCCTTCTATCTTTCATTCTTTTTAGTGGAAATTGAACTCTGTCCCTTAGATATTCTAGACAAATGCTCTATCACCATGCTATCCCTCAGCCTGTTTTATTTGAAGTTCTTCTAGATTAAAAGGGAGTACAACTGCATATGATATACAACTATTTCTTAACAAATGAATACAGCCACAAAGCTTAACCCCAAACATGATTGACACCCAAATGATTGAATCTTAGGTCACACTTTACTCCTGAAATATTTGAGATTTTAGGAAAGTGTCTGCTGACATCTAACAAATGTTCCAGCCATTCTCTCCCAAGCTATGCAAATAGTATATTACATAGTAGGTAGCATATCTCTTCACTGTTAATGTATAACAAAATCCAGGAAGTTCATTCATTGTGAAAATACTACAATATACATTTCAGTGCCAAATAAAAATCACGGGTGGAACCTCCCATTCAACTTACTTATCTACCTTTGCTAAATACAGTCTACTTATCTTTACTCAAGAGAACTCTTTTCTTTGTGTGTGTGTATGCATATGTGTGCTTATGTGTGTAAATGCGGGTGTGTCAGGTGTGCATGTGGGGGTGAGAGGACAGTGTTGGTTGTTTGTCCTCACCTTCTATCTGTGTGAGACAGTCTCTTGTTTTGTTGTGTACACTAGGCAGCTGGTTAATGAGCTAACAGAGATTTTCCGGCCTTTGCCTCCGGCACTGCCATAAGTGTGCTGTAGTTACAGTTATGCACTTCTACGCATGGCTTTATGTAGAGTCTAGGAATCCAAACACAGGTTCTCATGTTTCCATGGCAATTACCATGCCCACTGAACCATCTACCCATCCAGAATTATATTTTTCTTTTTAAATGTGTATGGTTGGTTTCTTTTGCCTGCTTATGTATCTCTGTACCACATGTATGCCTGGTGCCCACAGAGGACAGAAGAGAGTGTCAGCATCATATGGGTGCTAGAAATTTAACCCCATCTCCCCATATCTCTGAGTCATGTCCTCAGTCCCAGAACTATTTTCTTTTTAAGACAAGGGCTTGCTATATAGTGAATATAACCTTGAACTTTTGACTTTCTGTCTTCTTGCCTCAGCCTCCCAAGTGTAGGGACTGAGCTTTTAATTGTTCTGCTCTGGCTCTGTGTGTGTGTGTGTGTGTGTGTGTGTTCGTTCACGTGTGCACGATCATATGTGCGTATGTGTTTCTTAAGCTTTCCCTTCAGAACATCTATTTCTCTTTCCCTTTCCCTCCCTTCGCTTCCTTCTTCTCTGCTCCTCTTCCTCCTTTCGGCTTCCACCTTTCCACCTCACCTTGTCTTTCTGGGCTTTTGAAGTATCAGAGAGTCTGTCATATGACTAGATTCCAAAACATAGTCTGGAATCATACCACACAGCTTTTTAAAGGGACCATCTGCTATTTCATCAGTGAGAACTTTGCTCTCTGTAGATGGCATTCTTGTGCATCCTGAGGCCATCTCATCCACATCCTGACAGGAAGTTCAAACTTTCATTTTACTGAGAAGTTGGCCAACAAGGAGAATAGTGTCAGTTTCCATGACATGTCTGTCATAATCCATTCTTCCTACATAAAAGAGATTTGACTGAGGTCTGTCCTGTCACAGAGCCTTGGGCTTGGGACTCACTTTTGTGACCACGTGATTGAATCTCCTTTAAGAGTAACATCTGCTGAGCAGAGACCAGGCTACATCAGCAAGAAATGCTTCATTTCTGTTAGCACAGTGTCCAGGGAATAGTGTCTTCTGCAGACAAGGGTCTGTGGCTGAGACAAGATATTCCCTCTTTGTCAGGATAAACACTAACTCGTCCTTCACAGGCATTGTTTTAAACACACCACGGAAAACTTAGGCTTTCATTGTTTTGTTTGTTCATCAAATTGATAGATTGTGTATTTTACGTGTTTTCATTATTTCATGAGGTTTTCAGGATATTAACACTTATGCTCTCTGCTATTGCATTTCATATCTAAAATGGTTGGTTAAAGTAAATCTCCTACTCAGTACTTACGTAAATTTCAATTGCCATTTTTGCATACTTGTTTCCAGGTGAATAAATACAGTCTGCTATCAAATTCTTTTTTACTTAGGTTTTTTTGTTCAGGAAAATAAAAAGAATGGAAATTGTTGTAGCCATATAGACATGGTTTATTATTTAATTTTCTTTGCAGACTTATGGAGAATGTTCTGCCTTAAGTTACAAGCAGGAAAGCAGGGCTAGAGAAATGGTTCAGCAGTTGGGTACCTGGACCTCCTTTCCAGAGTACCAAGGTTTGGTTCCCAGGATCTACATCAGGTGACTCACAAGCACAGTGACTCCCAGATCCAGGGGCTCAGCTTCAGGACATGCTCAAACACACACACACACATATACTCCAAATAATACTTTAACATCAAAGAAAAAGAAAGCAGTCTGAGAAAGCAGAATAATTCTCTGTTACCAACTTTTAAGGAAGTCAGCAGGTCTCAGGATCAAATCTCTCCCATTCTCTGGTTCTATCTCTCTCCCCAATGGTACTTAGCAACCAGATTTTGCCTAGATGTCCTGGGAATCTCTGTGCAGAGGGTCCTATCATTGAGATGAAAGATGTCTAATACCTTTATTCCCATTCCAGATTAAAGAAAGAACAAATGCCAACTTTTTTTTTTTTTTTTTTTTTTAGTCTTATTTGTCCCCTGAGATCTTATTTCTTCTTGTTCTGGTAAAGTCACCTGGAGGAGTGGCCTTTACCCCTTTGCCTCTGTCCACCCCTTCTGCAGACTCCCATTCCATTCCTCTATCACTGCAGGATCACTTGCTTCTGCCCAGCTACTCCACTTTTCTGATCACCACAGTCTTCTTGAGTTCTCATAACCCACAATCCCATTCTATACTCCAAACTTTTGACCTTTGAGAGTTAGCTATTTACAAACAACTACTGTTGGTGGGTTCCACCTTCTTGACGCCTCTCTCCACTTATGTATTACTGTTCTCTGGGTAAACTTCTGTCTGGTGTCCTCCTGCCTCTCCCAGTGTCCCCTGCCCTTGCTCATCCCCAGGTCCTTTGAGTCTTTTTAAACAGATGCATCTGCTCTTGAAATGTCCTGTATTCCTTAGAGATCTTTCTCTCCCTTTCCCACTTTTTCTTTTCTCTTTTATTCACTTTGTATTCCCGTGAAATCCTAACCATTGTTTCACCTCCCTAGACATGCCATTGGTCCCCAGACCCTCATTTGAAAGTACACATAGGCTATCTCTAAGCGTGTCTGTACTACAATCTGATGTCACCCTGACATTCTCATTACACCCTCTTCCAGCCCCCACAGTTGGTTGCTCTGTACTTGGTGATGGTGTAAGACTTAAATTCCTCTTTCATGAGTTGATGCATTAGAGTTATTTATTTTTGCATCCTTTACTTTGGGGATTGATCATTTATGAATGATCTTACCTTAAATGACTGTGATTTACCTTAAATGGCAAACATTTGTAATCCCATCACTTAGGCAGAAAGATTGTGTATTGTAGGCCAGTTAGGGTTACACAGTGAGAATCTGTCTCATAGAAACAAACAACTAGCACCACCACCACCACCACCAAATAGCTTGCCTTCAATGCCTCTGAGCCTTCCTTCCATTTTCGCACAGCTCCTGGCTGAAGTGGGAGTGCAGGAAATGCTGTTGCATATTTGACTGCAGGTAAGCTTTGCAGGCTCATTTGCGTTGCTCTGAAGAAACTCTAGATGCACAAATGGTGAAGCCTATCTTCATGTCTCAGTTCTCTGACCCATCCAGATACACATGCAAGTAATTAATCTCCAGTTTATGATTTACCTAGATAACATTCCCAAGAGAGAAATATAGGCTGCTTGCATTGAATAGTTAGTTTGTACTCAGGAACTTCATAAGATTTGGCAGACATCACTCCCCTCTGCTCAGCTCAATGTAAAGAGTTATAAAATCTTCACCTTGATTGTGGCAATTCCATAACAAAACCCCAAAGTATTTGGAAGAATATTCTAGACCTGACATGTCAGTTCATCCCCAAGGCTCCAAGTGTGCTGAGCACAGTGGCTGTGTCATCCAGGTTTCCTTTCACTCTTCCCCACCTTGAATTGTGTGATAGTCCTTCCCATCAGGCTGTCTTGGTTTCCACTGAAAGACTCTGGTAAGTGAAGGAGCTCCGAAAACCTTAGTAAATCATTGTTAATAATATGTCTTTAAACCACTCATCTATTATTATTAGGGATAATAATATGTCTGTAGACATGTGTGCAACATGCATGCGTGTATGGAGGTGAAGTTGATTCTCCCCTTCTGCCTTCTCACGGGTTCCAGGGATGGACTCAGGTCACTGGGATTGCATCACAGGTGCCAAGTGTTTTTACCTGTTAAACTAGCTTGCTAAGCCTGAAATTTATATTCCCTTCTTCCTAACTGAACTTATCTGCACCTCATGATCACCTGTGAATCTTTAAGATAACTAGGATGCTCTGGCTTCTCACCATGAACAGTGAAACGAGCATTTAGGGGTTTTGGGCTGAGAATATACATTGCATACTGAACAATAGCCACAAAACAAATGAAAAAGAAGTCCCAATAAGACACAGGATCTGATTTTATTTGTCTTTACTGAATCAGAGGAACTCTGATACATAGTTCACATTGCTCTTCCCCATGTTCATGATCTGACCCTATTTTACAGCTCATTTCCTTACCTTTTACAGTACTTCAGTGCTCCACACACTAAGCCTAGCATATAGTAGGTACTATATAATATTTGCTTTTGTAATTTTAGTTTCATGGCTAACATAAATAGTTCTTCTCAGATATGCCTGATTCTCTTCCTCTTGACACCCATTCACAAATCTGATCATGAATCATTGTGTCATGGGGAGCAGATAATGTCTACAAGAGACAGAATCTTATTCAGAATAAAATAATATTCAATGGACTCTGGTTGATAGCAAGTCACATATGTTCATCAAGTGTAACAAATTATTCTCTAGGGGTGCTGTTGGTAGCAGGGACATAGTTAATGTGTCAGAGCAGGTGGAATTGAGAAAAAAAAAAACTTCTGTAGCTCTTCTGCTCAGTTTTTCTGTGAATATAAAAATACTAAAATTTCACACACTCATACACATACTCATGCACATACTTAATACACTCACATATATATACCTCATGCACATGCTCACAAGCATATATACCCATGTACACAACACATATTCAGAAACACCTATTGTAAAAATTCTATTTGGTGTTGTAATAAAACCCAGAGCCAGATATTGGGAAAAAGCTTAAATATCAGAGAGATGGGGATCAAACCATAGCCAGTTCTCACCCTGACAATTCCTCAAGCCAAACAGGGTAGGTCCTATCTACATGAGTACCTGGACTGACTAGGCAGGCAGGCAAAGGAGACAAACTTTTGCCTTTTCCTGCATTACATTTCTTTATCCACCTAGCTCTTTAACTTTCTGGTTCAACTTTTCTAGAGCTAGGATTAAAGGTGTGTGCCACCACAGCCTGGCTCTGTTTGGCTTTGAACTCACAGAGATTCAGAGGATCTCTGCCTCCCAAGTGAGGGGATTAAAGGCATGGGTCACCGCTATCTAAACTTCATGGCTTGGCTCTGCATGCCTCTGTTAATCCAGGTTATCACCATACATATCCACACACATATATACACACAAACACTCCCACACACATATGTTCTCTCTCTCTCTCTCTCTCTCTCTCTCTCTCTCTCTCTCTCACACACACACACACACACACACAATATCTACGACTCAAAAGACTATTCCCACAAGAGGACTGCTTTAGCCTTACAAAAGTACATATTATAGGAAATCTTGAAAAGCAGAGCATTTGTGGGAGAATATGAAATATGATCATTCTCTAAAACATGAAATTCGAGACTCAGGGGATTGAGAACTCATCAGGCGATCATGAGTTCCAGGCCACCTTGAGCAATTTAGTAATACCCTGTCTTAAAAATAATAAAATCAAAACAATTGCTGGGGGAATTTCATCTAAATATTCTAGGTGTCATAGGGAGGAGGTAACAAGTTATAGTTGTAAGTATTATGATGCCACAAGATCAAAGTTGATCAGTTTTTTGGAGAAAGCCCAGCACTTCCTAAGCCCAGATTGGAGGGAACATGTTCTCTGTGTAGGAAAGTCCATGTGATGAGGCAATCATCCATCACTGTGTCTCTGCAGTAAGTGCATCACTGGGTCCTCCTTGCCCATTTGTCAATGTCCTTCAGGTTAAGTCCAACAAAGCCAAAGACAATGAGTTACTCAAATATGGAAGTCCAAGTGTGTTATGTAAATTGCCACCTGTTCTGCTAAAGATTAAATGAAACAACTCAAGTTATCATAGCAATATTATAGAAACCCATAGCATGATTTAAGAATGCAAGGAATAACTTCCTTTATATTGTACAAAATAACACCTTGGCTTATCCTTCTGGCACTGGGATAAATTAAGCTTTCCTGAAAGAAAGATGCAGCGAGGTGATAACTACCAAAGGCATCCTCTACACCAGGGAGGTAGCTGTAGGCATCAGACCCATCAGACCCTACACTCCGTGCTGTTCTGTGTATCACTAACATTTCATTTGTCTACTGATAACAATGACTCCTTCAAGGTTTGAGTGTAAATCTGCCCAGCTTCTGAGTGGCCTAAGCAAGAGGGCTGAGGGGCTGAGTATTCTGGAAGTCAGTTACTATGCGGTGCCTGAGCTGCAGACTGGGAAATTTGTAAACCACATTTTCTCTCCAACACCAGGGCATTGGAAATGACAGTGACATGTGGTGGCTAGAAGATGGAAGTTATAATTCACCTCAGCTCTTTGTGAGTGCCCATACCATGACATGCTCAACAAAAACAGCACATGGGTGTCACATCAGCAAATCATTTAATTGCTTTGGAGACATGATAGGTAAGCAGAGGAAAGGATGCCCCAATTTCCAGATAGGAAAATCCAGGATTAGGACATTAAATAACTTCTCTGATGTTAGATAGATTGTGAGTAGTGAGGAGATGTTCACTGTATATGTTTAGTGAACATGGTACTGTGTTACATAAAAACACTTTCATACAAGTGTATATATATATATGTTTATATAGTTTATATATATATATTGTTGTGTAGATCCCCAATAGTTTCCTTTTCTACTCCTTTTTTTTATCTCTGCCCCAACCCTATTAGTCACTTTTGTCTCCTAGTTTTGCTTGAACTTACATGATATATGTACATATATATGTCCTTATGTATTTATGTAGAATCTAAAAACTACATAAGAGAAATACTTGATATTGATATGGAACTGACATGTTGACATTGAGTCTTTTGAGTAAACACCCAGGAGTGGTAGGGATGGCCTATAAGGAAGACCTAATTTTAACTTTTGGATCCTCTGATCTTTACAGTGTGGGCTGCATACCTCCTAGACATTCAATCCCCTTTGCTTGTTTCTCTGCTTGCTTAATACATTTTGTAAGATTCTTATGATGCCCCTCTGCTAGTCACATTGCTGGATGGTAAAGATACGGTGTGTGACCTAAGCAGAATTTCACCTCTGGCCCAGATTACCTGCTACAGAAGAAAGGCAGATAATAAAAGAACCATGCTGCAGTTAGTATCAGCTGGTGTTGGGCACTGTGAGACCAGCAGAGGCAAGGGCAGAGGGGGCAACAAAGGGTGTCACTTAAAATAATGTGTAGGGCTCTCGTAGGAGCACATCTTTGATCAGTTATCTGTAGGAGGTTGGGAAGTTCCACGAGGGACATAATTATCATATATGTTGACCAAAGTATATAGCTCTGTCTTTTGAGATGTTTCTGGTGTTGGAGGGTGTGTTGTGGCCTATATATTTTAGACTTTTATTTTGTTTCATGTAAAAATTATCATCGGTGGTTATTATCACATCAGTAATTATGAAGTGTTCTCAGCTTGGTGGGAGTAAAATCTGCTAGACTAGAATAATTTTAATTATATCCTCAAATGTGACAAGATATGGTAAAAAATATCCTGGCCACTGAGAGGAGGGTGGGTGGGTTTGGCCTCAAAACTGAAATGAATTGAATTACAGATGGGGTTTCAGGATGCTGCAGAATGAAGATAGCCAGGATCATGGCTGATATTTGTAGTCTCCACTGGGCTTATTCTGATAGCTTAATTCAATAACACTGTATAAAGTATAAAATTGCTTTACCCTCAAAAGATTGTATTTTTACCCTCTCTCTCTTCCATGCATGCATGTCGCGGTAAAAGGTTAATGTTGGATGATTTTCTATGTTGCTGTCCATTTTTGACATTGAGACAGTGACTGTCACTGAACCTGGAGTTCTCAAATTTAGCAAAACTGGATGTCCACCAAGGTTCAGAGATCGTCCTGTCTTGTATTCTCCACTCTGAGAATGCAGGCTAGGAATGCTGCTCCTGGCCTCTTACGTGGGTTCTGGGTTTAAAGTTAGGTCCCCATGTTGGTGTGGCAGCCACTTTACCAATGAACTGTTTGTTCAGCCCCCAATTTAGTGTAGTTTAAAAATCACCAAGAAGGCCCACAGTGTTCACTTTTCTCTTCTGGTTTTCCAAAATCCCTTCAGTATGGTCCATTAATGTCTGGTTCTAAGGCTTCCTGCCCAAAGTTTCAAATTCTTCCACATCTTCTCCCTCATAAACTGGCTTCAGGTTTGTGACAGCAGCAATTCCACTTCTAATACTCTAATATACTGTAAAACAGAATTGATAAAATGAACAGATGTTGGATTTATTAGATTACCTTATTCAACATGATCTGGGTTGTCCAACAATGGCTTCTTCCCAATTAAGAGCTGTGAACTTCTTGACTGCCCAGTTTACAAGGAAGGCATGCCTCAGCAATTGCAGAACCACTGCTCTGTGGTCCCTATTGGGCAGCCAAGGAAGATAGTTCTTATTTGATCAAAGGATAGTAGCATCAGATTTAGCAACAATGGCAAGTCTAGAAACAGTAAATGCATTCATGAAGTGAAGGCCAGCAGGCACAAAGCAATGATTCTCCCCCTAGATTCTCCTTATATCTGAGATGCCACTGGAAGGTTAGCTTACTTTACAGAAGGGTCTTCCCTGCCATTTAACTGTTCCAGGAAATACCCTTAAGACACAACCAGATGAACATCTTTCAGTTGGTTACAATCAAGTTGAAAACCAAGACTAACAGTCACAGATCCATCATTCTTGACACATTCTATACTCTTCTAAAAAAATTATTTATTTGCCTTGGTGTTTGCCTACATGAAGAGTGTTGCATCTCCTGGAATTACAGACAGTTGTGAGCAGCCATGTGGGCGCTGAGAATTGAACCCTGACCCTCTGGAAGAGCAATCAGTGCTCTTAACTGCTGAGCCATCTCTCCAGCCCCGACACATTCTATACTCTTATTCATCCTCTTTATTTAGCAATGCTCAGCCATGGCTATGGGGGAGACCCAAGGACGCTAACATAACCATGAACATCCCAGGTGAACTGTAAAATCCTATGCATTTCACCCCTCAACTGCTTTAACAAATGAGCAGAATCTTAAAAGGGTTGACAACACCAATCATCTTAAAAGCTTTACAGGCCAGAAGTCTGAAGTCAATATGGGGCTAAATGCAGAGTGGCAGAAGAGCCGGCTCTTTCCAGTGCTTCCAGGAAGTGTCTACTTTCATGCTTTTCACACTTGAGAGCACACCACATTTACCCTCGAAGCAACTCCTGGCAGCCGCTGCTTCTGAGATCAGATCGCTTGCTGTTGACTTCGAAACTCTTGTCTCTGTGTTACAGGAGCCTTTGTGATGAACTTGGCCTCACCACATAATCTGCCTACCTTAGAAATCTTTAATTATATCCAAGGAGTACCATGTTATATGACATATTCATAGACTGGAGATTGGGGTATAGGAATATTCAGGAGAATAATTCTATCAATCATAGTGCTATTTTAAAAGCATGTTATATCTAGTTGGTATATTTTGATACTTTTCTTGTTTATCGATGCAAGAGGATACACTATGAACATAAATGCCAACAGGATCAGTAAGAATGGCGATAACAGCAAGTCGTGTTTTCTAGGAATGGGCATTGAGCACTGTCCATTTACTACATTGCCTCATTTCTGTTTCTGGATTTCTTTGTCTTGGCTTGTCCCATCACCTGTTTTAGTTTCTAGTCCTTTCTACCATCCTTGCTAGAGTTTCCATTCCACTGTACACTCTCCTTGCTCTTAAGACAAGCCAGGGCCAGATGTCTACAAGGGCACATTCCAGGTTCCATCTCTGTTATCTTTTCAGAGAGAACCATTTCTCTGTCACTCACATAATAGTCGCAGAGGCCCCTGTTCTCTTGCTGTGTCATCTTCTTCCTTCCTAGCTATGCTGTTTTCTGAACGTCTACCACTTGTTCACATTGATGATGAACATCTGGCTCAGGATATTTTCAGATAATGCTGTGGATACTTCATTGACCTCAGAACACTAGAGTTCCTTGATCTCAGTACCAATGAACTTCAACTTCAAAAACCATCACTGTGGAGATAAATCTTTTACCGTGGCCATTATCCATGCTTTGTAACTACTGAATTAGTTCATTCCTATACTCTTAAATCTCAGGAACCCATTCAGTCCACAACCTGCCAATTTTATTTTGAGACAAGATCTCCTTATGTA
This sequence comes from Sigmodon hispidus, assembly GCA_004025045.1. NCBI lineage: Eukaryota > Metazoa > Chordata > Mammalia > Rodentia > Cricetidae > Sigmodon > Sigmodon hispidus. Next base: position 73,458 of record PVIH01004276.1, read on the forward strand.
ATCTAGGCTCTCTTCAAATTTGCAACTCTCTTGCCTTAGTCTCCTGAGTGGCTTGATTAGAGTCAGAGAGAGAGAAGAGAAGGAAGAAGAGGAAGAGGAGGAGAAAGAGGAGAAAGAATTCTTTCAGGTCTAAGGCAAACTCTACTCTTTGAAATCTCACGAGCACCCTCCTTCGGTTTCTCTTTTTGATCTTTCATAATTCACTTTTCAAAGTCTTTCAACAACTCCCAGCTCCTCCCATCTCAAAACAACCCTCCAGCTATTCTATATCTAGTTCTCTTATTTTCACAGCCAAAAATATGTTATTTTTAATAGAGAAATATAGGGTGGATGACTCAACACCATCAGAATCATGAAAGAGCTGAATGAAAACACATCATAGGCCCAAACAGTTTCCTATCATTTGACTTGATCTCATCACCAAATTGAATATCTTTCTTAAAACTGGTAGCTTCTGCAATATGAGATTTTCCTCTGGATTTTTTCCCCTTGTGTCTTGTCTATGTTTTAATTAGAAGTGTCCCTTCTTCCTCCTCATTTTTCTTCTTTTTCAAAAGGATTTATTTATTTTTTTATTCTATGTGCGGTGGTAGTCTGCCTGCATGTATATTTGTGTGATGGTTTTGGATCTCTTGAAACTGCAGTTACAGAGGAGGAGAAGGAGGAGGAAAAGGAAGAAAAGAAAAAGGAGGAAGAATTGTTTGAGGTCTAAGGCAAACCCTACAGGAGTTGCCATGTGGGTGCTGGGAATTGAACCTGGATCCTCTGAAAGAGGAGCCAGTGCTCTTATCTGCTGAAACAGCTTTTCAGCCCCAGTTCTAAGCATCTTTCTAAGCAAGTCTTAGCCTTTTAACGCTGACATTTTGTGGGGCTTCTCTTTCTGCTTCCATCACTTTCTGTGTTCTCACTGAAACTAATTGGTACTTGTTGATGTTAGTGTGCCCAAGACTAGGCTTCTGATATGCAACTTTCTCTCTGACCCAGAACTCCACCAAAGCATGGGAATCTGGAAGGGCATATCACTACCTAAAACCACTGTAATTCTATGGAGAATGCACTAAAGAAGGATATAGGAAAAGAACACATTGCCATGGAAGAGATGGAAGCTTCCATGGCGGTGGAATCAATAATAAGTAAAAGGGTTTGGTTGTTGTTCTTTTTTAAATATTTATTTTTATTTTATGTGTTGGTGTCTGCATGTATGTATCTCTGTGTGTGTATAGTGCCAATGGAGACCAAAAGAGGACTTTGGGCTTTCTAGAATTAGAGTTACAGATGGTTGAGAGCTGCCATTCTTGTGTTAGGAATGAAACCAGGGCCTTCTGGAAGAGCAATGGGTACTCTTCATCACTGAGTCATATATCCAGCCCCAAATAAAGATTTTTTTAAAAATGAAGGTGATATGGTTGCTCAATCTTCAAAGAAATTGAAAATATCTGATGGCCAGTAGCAAAGAATAAAGAAAGAAAAAAGTAAGGTTAAAGCCTGTCTAGGGTGGTGAGTAGCTTAAGTTTCCCTTAATTTAACTTCTCCAAAGGGATAAAAGTAAATAGACTAGAGCTACGTATTTCAAGACAGAATTTCTCAATTAGTTGTCTGTGAGTGCACAGTGAAGTATGTGTGCCTTGGTGTCCTGTAATGAAAACAATGACATCAGCAGATTTTGGGATTTGGTGGTGACTTCCAGAGAGGTTCTGGGTTCTTGTGTCCTAGAACAAAGAACTAAAGATGTCTAGATAAGAGTAAGAAAGAAAGAGGCTTTATTGAAAAAAGATCCATTTCCCAGGAGGGTGGGATATAGTAGCACAAATGCATTGCACATGTTGCCAGTGCCTTAGATTTCCACAGAGTTGTGGGGGTTTTACCATTAGAAGAAAACATTGATGGCCATCAAGACATCCAGCATGACCCCTGCACCTGTTACTAGTGTCTAGATTTAGTAGGCTGCTGCTGGCAAGGTGGGAGGTGGAGCAAGAAAGGTTGAGAGCTGCCTAGCATAGTGTGGTGGCAACACTTGATTTAGAGAATATCCTCAAAGTTCAAGTGAGATGCCTATGTTACAGCCTTGATCAGAATTCCTAAATAGTACATCAATGTGCCTGTAGCATTTTAAACATAATCAGAGAAGTGAATGGTTGTTGTAATTAATTTGGCTTCCTACATCTTAGAAAAAAGATTACACCACTAAATGTGTTATTTATCAGAGAAGAACTTGTAATTAACAATGTAAACAGTTGCCCCTAAATCCAGGTCAGCAGGGAAAAAAACTGAAGGCCAGAACTTTCCATTAAAATCCAGTTCGATGGACACCCCCATCTACAAACTTACCCTTATCCCTAATCCATCTCATCACCTAGTGACTTCAGCAGCTTCCTGAGACCCTCAGTTCCTCAGCATTTACTGGATCAAGAGGGTTACTTGAGTCTTACAGGTTCCCAAAACAAAAGCAGATACCTGAGACTCACAATTTGCCAGCACCTATTAGACCAAGAGCTCCTTCTGAATGGAGAGCTCATATTGGACCAAGATTGGATCCCTCAGACACAGAATCAGCCAGAGCCTATTACACCGAGAACAGCTCACTGAAACAGATTACACTATTTTTAAGTGGATCAAGAGCCCAGATAGGACTAAGAGAGGCTTCCTGAGACACAGACAAATCCTGCATTGATCCAAGGAAGCAATGGGGAGATATCAGTACAAGAATACATATAACAACATAAATAACAATATGGTGCCACTAGAATCCAGTGGTTCTACAGCAGAAAGACCTGAATAAGAAGCAGAAGGAAACTACCTTAAAAATAACTTTATAAAGATAATAGTAGCCTTAGAAGAGGAAATAAAAGACTCCCTTAAAGAAACAGAGGAAGAGACAAACAAAAAATTGGAAAAGATCAACAAATCCCTGAAAGAAAATAAAGAAAACTAAAAAAACAAAAACAAAAACAAAAAAACCCAGCAAGAAAAAGCAATCAAACAAGTGAAGGAAACATTTAAAGATTTAAAATTTTAAATAGAAGCAATAAAAAAGATACAAATCAAGGGATTACTGGAAATAGAACATCTGAAAAAACAAACTGGAACTACAGACGCAAGCATAACCAACAGAATGCAAGAGATGGAAGAGAGGATCTCTGCAGTGGAAGATTCAATAGTGGAAATAGATACATCAGTCAAAGACAACACTAAAACCAAAAAAGTCATAGCACAAAATGTCCAGGAGATCTGGGATACCATGAAAAGACCAAACCAGAGAATAATAGGAATAAAATAAGAAGAAGATTACCATTTCAAAGACACAGGAAATATATTCAACAAAATCATGGAAGAAAACTTTCTCAATCTAAAGAAAAAATGTCTATAAAGATACAAGAAGCTTACAGAACTCCAAATAGACTAGATCCCTCCCTCAAATGTCTGCTTGCCACATAATAATCAAGCTACTAAACCTACAGAATAAAGAAAAAAATATTAAGATCTGCAAAGGAAAAGGCCAAGTAATTTATAAAGGTAGACCCATAAGAATAACACCAGACTATTCAGTGAAACAATGAAAGCCAAAAGGTCCTGGTCAAATGTTATACAGACACTAAGAAACCATGGTTGCCAGGCCAAACTACTATAGGTAGCAAAACTATCAATCATCATAGATGGAGTAAACAAGATATTCCATGCAAAACCAGATTTAAACAAACTTATCCACAAATCCAGCCCTACAGAAAGTGAAACCACAAGCAATAAATAATCTCACAGAAGGAAAACCCAAAGAAGGAAAACACACACACACACACACACACACACACACACAAAATAATAGGAAATAACAATCATTGATCATTATTATCCCTTAATATCAATGGACTCAATTTACATATAAAAGACATAAGCTAACACAATGAATATAAAATAGAATCCATTCTGCTGTATTCAGGAGACATACTTCAACTTAAAAGACAGATACTGGCTCAGAGTAAAGAGTAGGGAAAAAAACTTTTCTATCAAATGGAATCAAGAAATAAGATGGTGTAACTATCCCAATATTTAACAAAATAGACTTCAAGCTAAAAATCAGTAAAAGAGATCAGGATGAACATTACTTATTCATCTCAGGAAAAATCCATCAAGATAAAGTCTCAATCCTGAATGCTCCCAATACAAGGGTACCCACATATGTAAGAGAAACATTTCTTGAGCTTAAATCTCACAGCAAACCCCACATATTAAGAGTAGGAGACTTCAATACCAAACTCTCACCTATGGATAGGTCAGCCAGACAGAGAAATAAGGGATCTAACAATGTTCTGATTCAGATGAACTTAATAGATACGTACATAACTTTCCACCCAAACACAAAGAAATATACTTTCTTTTCAGCACCCTATGGAACTTGGGTCTCTAAAATTGACTACAAACTTGGTCATAAAGCAAATATGAATAGATACAAAAATGAGAATAACCCCTTATATCCTAACAGACCACTATGGTCTAAAATTAGAGTTCAACAACAACAAAAACCACAGAAAGCCTACAAACTCATGAAAACTGAACATCTCTCATTTGAACTACCTCTGGGTCAGGGAAGAAGTAAAGAAAGAAATTGAAGACTTACTGGAATTCAGTGAGAATGAATCCACTCCATACCCAAACTTATGGGACACAATGAAAGCAGTGCTAAGAGGAAAGTTCATTGTATTAGATGCCTACATAAAAACCTAGAGAAATCTCACAGAAAAGACTTAAAAGCATAGCTGCAAGCTCTAGAACAATTAGAAGCAAACTAACCCAGAAGGAGCAGGAAATAATCAAAGTCAGAGCTGAAATTAATAAAATTGAAACAAAGAGGACAATACAAAAAAATTAATGAATCAAGGTTGGTTCTTTGAGAAAATCAACAATACAGACAAACCCTTATCCAACCTAACCAAAAGACAGACAGACAGAGAGAGAGAGAGAGAGAGAGAGAGAGAGAGAGAGAGAGAGAGACTCCAAATTAACAAAATCAGAAATGAAAAGGGAGATATAACAACAGACACAGAGGAAATCCAGACAGTCATTAGGTCATACTTCAAAAACCTATATTCCACCAAACTGGAAAACCTGAAAGCTATCTGGACAGGTACCACTTACCAAAATTAGCTAAAGCAATATGACAGCAAAAGGAGATCAAGGGGATACAAATCAGAAAAGAAGAAGTGAAACTATGACTGTTTGAAGATAATATGATTGTATACATAAGAGATTCCCAAAATTCTACAAGGGAACTCTTACAGCTGATAAACACTTTCAGCAATATAGCAGGATACAAGATTAACTCAAAAAGAAAAATCATTATCTCTCTTATACACAATCATGATGGCTGGCTGGGGCTTCAGTTCTGCTTCCTGGCAGTATCTACGTTCCAGTCGTGATGCTGACCCTGAATTGCTTCTGTGAGTCTATTTCTGGGTTCTGTTTGTGCCTCTGAGTTATTTGTCTCATCTTTGGACAATAGTGCAGACTGTGACAGTGGTTTATCTTAAGTCTTGGGGTTGATTCTCCAGCTTGGCCCTTCCCCTTCAATATAGTGATGGCTTATTTTACCTTTCCATACAGACCTTAGAAACAGTTTGTCAGGATTGTAGGGTTTGCATTGACTCATAAGATGAGGCTGGGAAACACTGACATCTGGGTAATATCAGGTCTTCCAATCTTTCCATTTAGTTAGTCAGCTCTAGTCTAGAGACTTTCATCTGCTTTGCTGTTTTCACATAGATCATTTATGTATTTTGCTATGATTTATACCCAAACATTTCATTTTGGTGGGCTCTAATGGAACTGGGGTTGCGTTTCTAATTTCAATGCTGTCTGCTCAAGGGTGATGTATCAAAAAGCAATTTACTTTGCATGTTAATCTTGTGCCCTGAAAACTTGCAGGCTGAGGAGTGTTTTTTTTGCTAATTCTGCTGAACTTGACTTTGATTACCATTATGTGGACTAAAGAAATTGGCTGTCTTTTCTCAGAAGTTTTAGTAATTTGGATATCCTCTTCAGTGGAGTGACAGTCCATGCCTATTGTTTGTTCAGTTAGACTCTATTTTTCTTATTGATCTATGCGCATTCTTTATATATTTTGGATCTTCAAATAAATGCAAAAGCTTCATCTAATCTGAGGTACTTTTTTCACTTTTATGAGAATACTTTGGTGAAATGTATTTTTAACTATAGTACAGTTCAATTTACTACTTTTTCCCATTTTGGTGCTTTTATATATGTATCTCTTTTTTTCTGTGCTGACAGTTTAATTTGAACCTAATTCCTTGTACATGCTAGGCAATTACTCTACCACTAAACCACATCCTTAGCCTATTTCTCTCTCTCTCTCTCTCTCTCTCTCTCTCTCTCTCTCTCTCTCTCTCTCTCTGTGTGTGTGTGTGTGTGTGTGTGTTGTTTAGGACCCTTGTCCTGGACTCAGAGAAAATTTTTTTATTTAAAAATCATTTCTTTTTTTTATACTTAGAATTACTACATGACATTGATTTTTAAAAGATTAACTTGTGTGTGTGTGTCTGTGTGTCTCTCTGTGTGTCTGTGTTTGTGTGTGTGTGTCTATGTGTCTCTGTGTGTGCGCATGTATGTCTGTCTGTGTCTGTGTATGCAGGTTGGAAGGAAGCGTTGGACCTTGTGGAGCTGGAATTGGCATTTTTGAGCAATCTGACGAGGATGATGGGAGCTGACCTCAGTTCCTCTGATAAAGCACTAAGCACTCTTAATTGCATAGCCAGCCATCTTTCCAACTACCATGAAATTGATTTCTATGCTTGATATAAGGTAGGAAACATATTCATTTATTTTCAATAGAGCTAATTATTCCAGTACCACTTATTGAAAAGCTAACCTTTCATATTCTGCGCTACAATGCTGTGCTAGAGTCAAAAGCCTAGACATGTGTGAAGGCTGCTGTCTATGCTTTCTATTTTAATCCTCTAGTCTATTTGTGTATTTTTATGCAAATTGTCCCATACTGTGAACTGCTGTAGCATTGATTTTATTTTTTTCTTTTTGTAGGTTTTTTGAAACTGGATCTCACTGTATAGCCCTGAGTGGCCTAAAACTCACTTTATAGACCAGGCTGGCCTTTACCTCACAGATCTACCTACTTCTGCCTTATTGCAGCTAGACATGGTAGCTGTGTATTATATATGGAATATAGTGAAGCAAGCATACACTCTATGCTCTGTTCTGAAAGTATTCTGGTTAATGTTGGCTTCATGAGTTTTCTAAATGTTGAGATTTATTGGAATGGCTTGCTTTAACAATCAGCTTGAGCATCCTAGTCCATTTCATGTTGTTTTCACAAAATATCAGAAGCTGGATTGCTTTATTTTAGAAAATCGAGAGAAATTCATTTGGATTATGACTTTAGCTGCTGAGAAGTCCAACCTGCCTGGTGTCTGGTGAAGAACCCCTTGACTATAGGAAAACATATACGCAGAAGGGAGATTTCCACAAAATAAGGAAAATTCAAGTAGGCTTTACCTTATAGAGACCCCCCCCCGCCCCATGCCAACACTACCATATCACACAGTCAGTCCAGTCTTTCAATATATGAAATGTGGGGGTTGAAACCATCTAAAAATGTAGCCAAGTGATAGGTCACAGAATAGCCACACAGGTATCCTATGGGTGTGTACAACCTCCTCTGCTTTGTGGCTTTCTCCATTCCTTAGAATCTGGGTTTGCCTTATGATCTGATTAGCAAGACTGCAAGGACAGCAGGCTCTATGTTCTGTTATCAGCTTCCTGAGAGCATCTGTGAACGATCATGACCTAGCCTCCTTACTGATGAGGGACCACACAGAAACAAGGGGCCCAGACAAAAGCCAGCACGAGTTACAAGATGATGATGGAGGACAGCCGGACCACACAGCCACTCATTTCATAGTGTGAGACCCCAGGAATTGGCCAGCTGGCCCAACCCAAATTGCTACCTATAGCCACAAGTAAGTGATTATTGTTTGGACTACATTTTGTTGTAGCTTTTAAGCTATATTAGATGCATGTAGAAAGAAGTAATATCTTTCCAACATCGATTCTTCAAAACTATAAGCGTAAGTATTATTTGCATTTATATAAGGTTTCTTTTATTTTTCCCTAACATGTTATATAGATATGATTTCCCCTACAGCTTTTATTATGGGAAAAGGGAAATATTAAGTACCTTCAAAAGAATTTTATAATGAATACCTACATACCTACCACCTAGAGTTTACAATTATGTTATCAGAATTGATCTGTCACACACCTAGTTCATTCCTCTACCCATCTGTTCATCTTACTTTTTAAATTGAATTTCTAAGTAAGTCTGAAGAAATCAATAATCATACTGACATGCATAACATTAACTGGGATATTTTAATGTATATAGAAATACCAAGTTTGAGATATACACATGCACATATAGCTCAGATTCTACTGCAATAAAGATTATAATCATTTCAGAAAGTTCTTTAATTTCCCCTTTTATTTTATCTGCCAGGCAAAGGATATAGCACAGTGGTAGAAATGCTTGACCCACCTTCCTGATACTGTGGGTTAAATCCTCAGTACTAGAAAAAAACCCCACATAATTAATCTGTAATAAATACTTTATCTTCCAGAAGCTATTGCTAATTTTTCATTTTGATGTATGTAAATAAAAACATAATTTATGCTGTCTTAATCTTTAAAGCTATATAGGTAGAAACATGGAGGATAAATTCTATTTTTATGAAAAGATCAATGGGGAAAAAATGGGATCACTCATTTTCTTTACCCTGCAGGACGAATATGCTGAGAAATGTCTTGTTTTATAAAGGAGCATGCAGCCATTTCTATGTTGACCTTGGTCGTAAAAGATTCAGTGACATTAAAAGGGACCTAGAATCTATATTTCCTTGCTCATTTATCTTTTTAAAAATCAAGTTCTTTGACATCTTGGCTGCTGTAAATAATGTGATTTTTCTTATCATCTTAATAAGTGACTCTTTTGGATTACTGCTACTAGTTGAAGTTCACGTCTACTTGCCAGCTAAGGAAATTTGAGGACCAGATTCTGCATGTGAGTCTGCAGTGCTCCAGCCCAGGGATACGTGTGTTGTCATCCTTACCTTCATCTGAGAGCTCTTGCCTTCCTTTGCAACCATAGCCTTCTGACTCAGAAAAGCCAAATTCTACACTAAGCTGATCTGAAACTCAGTCTTGATCTAACTAGGTGCCTGGATGTTCCCTTAAACCAGCAGCAAGATTTGTATTTGATCAGGTCTGTTCATATACTCACTGCCCCCGTTTCTGGGACACTATTCTCCCACTGTACAGATTGCATGGTCATTTTTTTATTGATGCAAGCTAGGCCTTTTCTAGTCCTGAGTCACCACAAATAAAATATTACAAAAATCCATTCTTTCTTATGTTTTTAATGTGTACTGAGATACTAATATATAATTTATATGTATTAATATATATTAAAACCTTCCTTTAGATTTTTATATTTGTTCATGTCCTTTTAGTGCCATTGTATAAAATAAGTTCATTCTGTTCAAATTTAGCCTCTCATGAGTTCTTAGAATAGGAGCGGAAGGTAGCTAGCGCCTTTGCTGACATGCCACAGGAGTGGTCTCTCATTTGGTTGCTAGGATTGTTACTCTCTGAGACCCCTTGAACTTGGCTTCTACAGTCTGCAGTTCCCAGTACTTCTGTTTTCCAGGCTCCTACTAGGATGACTCTTTAACATCTGCCTATAGAATCTACCCACTGTTTTAGTCTACAGTTCCAAAGTCCCCCACATTTCTCCAATGAACCATGGCAAGGCTCTTCACAGCCACAGCTCACTCTATGGCACCAATTTCTGTATTAGTGACCTTTCTGTTACTGTGATAAAATTCTGTGATCAAGGTAACTTATGGAAGAGTTTATTTGAGCTTATGGTTTCGGAAGGCTGGGAGCCCATCATGGTGGGGACACAGGGCAGTAAATAGAAGGCATAGAAGCAGGAGGGGGAAGCCAAACGGTCACATTTAGCCAGAAGCTCAAGCAGAGAGCAACCAGGAAGTGAGGGAGTTTCTACACACTCAAAGACAGACAGTGATAACCTCTTCCTATGAAATTCCACCTCCAAAGGTTCTGCAGCCTCCTTAACTAGCACGAAAACCTGGGGACCAATGTTCAGATATCAGCCTATGAGGGATGTTCTCTTTCAAACCACCACAGATCCATTTCTTGTAACGCTTTATACTTGGGGTTTGTTTTCTCTTATGCATTCTGAAAACTACAGGCTCTTAAGGCTATAATTCTCTGTATATTTAGGCTCACATCTGTAATGTCACTGTTATAACTTAAAAAGGGGCACCAGGGTTGCAGAAAGAAGCTAACTTGAGATTATCTTTCATAAGTGCTTTATTAGACTATGGGGCCCTTAATGGGAAGAGCAAGTTTCTAGGTTGAAAGAGGAGTTTCATTAATTCATTGAGAGATAGCTTCCCCTGCATGGCATGGTGGGGGCTGGAGAGGTACTGTGACTGTGCCAGCAAGGGACCTGAGGGAAGAAGTTTCAAATGCTCAGAACAAAGAGGAGTTTTGATAAGTTCCAACAGGGAGTGGGCAAACTTCATACCATATGGTCTAGCCTGGACTACATGCCAAAAGTCACAGAGGTAGACACTTGGTAGGATCATAATCTCGTAGTTTAAAGGAGAAAGGGCTGGGCTTCTCTCCCCCGACCCTCACCACAGTCAAAATATTCTGTCAGTTCTTTGTCCTAAAGGATTGGTGGCAGGTGTGTGGCCTGATTTCAGGGTGAGGGGTGTGGGGAGACACAGCTAAAAAAGTCTTGAGATCTGGCAGCTGCTGTGATTTTCTATCTATCCTATCCTTTCATGGTTCTTTTCATCTTTTGGTTTTTAGAGCAAGTAATTTTCATTATTCTCAGTTCCCTCCTGTGCTTGTCCATAGCCATATGTTATTGCTATTATTCTGGTGGTTTCCACAGAGGTTATTATCCCAAACACCTCTGACATATCAGAGTTGAGATGATTATTGCTAATCTTATCTTCTTCCAGACAGTTCAAGAGCCTGAAAAATTATAAGAATCCCTCTCCTACCTTTCTCCTGTGTGTGTGTGTGTGTGCACTCATGTTTGGAGTTCATTCAATATGTATATGCTGCCTGTGAATGCCATTAAAGGGCATTGGATGCCTCTGAAACTGGAGTGATAGGTGGTGATGAGCTGCTCCACACGTGTCCTAGGAACCAAAGGCGGGTCCTCTACAAGGGTAGTGTGTGCTCTTAACCATGAAGCTGCCTTTCCATCCCAGGCCCCTTACTCTATTGCCTGTTTTAACCTCTGCAGTTGCTGCTTCATTACACTGGCATCCTGTGGGTTAGTGATGTGTTTTTCATGTGGTTACTATTCTCCCATCTATTTCCTGCTGCTTAACACACCCTCTTCAGTATTCTCTTTAGTGTGTGTCTATTCCTGTTGATTCTCTAAATTTTTGTTTGTCAAAACCTTATTTGACATTTGACTGTCCTTCCTGAGGGATATTTTCTCATGACTGGTAAAGCTGGGTTGGCATTTGTTTTATGTCGAGTCTTGTTTCCTGGTCTTTCTTCCTTTGGCTCTATGCAGAAACTGGCTGATATCAGCCTATGTGTGTACCATAAAGGATCCTGCACCCTTCAGTCTCCATTGATTCTATACTTTATTATTTGCTTTAGCATTTTTTTTATGAGATTATAAAATTACATTGCATTTTACTAACATTCATCTCTCAAAACCCCAATGATTTCCCAAATTCTGTGGCCATTATGTTATAACAGAGAAATAATGATAAAACAACAGTGTTGGTTGGCATGGGAAAAGGAAGCTGACACATAGTTCCCTTCAGAAAATGCAGTTTATCCTTTCTTGATAAGCCATGCTTATGATTCTTATCCTCTTTATAGTTATTGTTAACTCTTCCGCATTTTAAATTATTTTTACTGTTTTTTTGATAAATACAAAATAAAGAAGGAAAAAAAATGCAGTTTATTAGGAGAAAGGGCCTCATCAGTAGGCCTTCCCAGGGGATTAAGATACACGGAGATGTGGACATGATGGAGCTCCGGAGGGAAGTCCGGGCTTCCCTTCAGTGCCTGAGCAAGAGCCTCCATCACGATGAGAAAGGGTTTTATTAACTTTCTCTTTAACTGACCTACTCTATATTCTTGTCGCTATTGCTTTAGAGTCCCCTCATAATTCTCTTACAGAATGAGAACTCAGAATCTAAAAAGAGACTTTTTGGTTGTTGTTGTTTGCTTTAACCAAGTGATGGAGTAATGCTTTGGGGAAAGTAGACTAACAGTTGTTACCATGGTAACACTTTTATTACTCAGGGCTCAGAATCATTTCCTGAAGAAGCTCAGGTTATCTAATTCTCACGTTTCAATTCCACTACTTTGCCCATGCTTTATTTTTAAAATCTGATTCATTATCAGTCATATTTTGATTCTTTCATTTTTTTAAATCATGCATATCCACCGACTAACATTGTATTAGCTGCTAAGCAAGACGGACACTGTTAAGGGCAGAATCTACCTGCCTGTCTTTAAAATGTCTCTTCCTTTATGTTCAGGTCAAAGTTTATGCTGCAGGTAGAGCATGCCTGGAGGCGTTTGTCCACCATTTTAATTGACCCTTCAAACAAGTGCTTCCATGACCTTGAGACCAAAATTATGTTTACTGCTTTTCCTTGGATTTTTTTTAACCTTAAAATGAGTATGCTCAGGAATGCAATCCTTTCTTGAATTTGCCCAGGCATGGGTCATCCCTACTAAATATCTATAGGCTACCTAGATAGCATAGCCATCGTCCTTAAGTTTGATGGGCCCCTTGCTTTCCTTTGCCTGATCCCACCCATAAATCTTTCCCACACCTTTGCGTCTTGGCTGTGTTTGTTTTGGTTTCCGTATCACCAAGAGGAGAATCCAGTGCACTTGGTCTGTTGACAAAAGATGCAGCCCTCACCTCAGAGGGTAAAAGAGTTTGTTTCAAAGCCACATATAAGTGCCCAAGGTCCAGGAACACAGTCAGACTTCTTCAAATACCATGTTCGATACCAATACAAGGCAGCATTTCATGAACTTTTATAGTAACAGAACAAGCAAAGTCTTAAACAGCACACTTTTCAAATGTATTGTGTACACGTGGTGATGAGTGAAAAAATAGCTCTCATAGGTTCCTATATCTGTATGCTTAGATCCTAGCTGATGAAATTTTTAAAAGGATTAGGTGGTGGGGTCTTGCTGGAGTAGGTGTGTCCTCTCTGGAGGAGGTGTACCAACAGGAGTCAATCTGCCTGCTGCCTGTGAAACAGGATGTGACCTTCTCAGCTCCTGCTCCTGTGTCATGCCTCTCTGCTTTCTGCCATGATCATCATGGACTGACCCTCTGAAGCTGTAAGCTCGATCACAACAATTACTTCCTTTTGTAAGAGTCGCTTTGGTTCTACTTTCTCTTCACAGCAATAGAATAGTAGCTAAGATAGTACATCAGGTAGATAGGTTACAGCAAAGTTGGGGAAAACTCAGCTCTAGGCCTTAGATGCTATCTGATAGCATTCTTAGTCCTTTGGTAGAAAGTAGTGGTTTGTCAATACATTCCAAAGGATTTACCTAATGGTCACAACAGACATTGAGTCACACACAGATGGGCACAATAAATGACTATTAATGGAGCTAGAGCTGTCCTCAAGATAATTTGGCTCTGGACTTGCAAAATTTCAACCTCTTCATGTCATGGATATTCTCACCAATCAATGAGCTTTTGTAGTCATGGCTTCATTCCGGGAGTTCTGCCCCATGTCTCCCAGGTGACACTACCTTTGATGAATCTAACAAGCAGTGAGAAGAATGTATTTTATTTTTAAGAATCCTCCTGGAAGATACAAGCTGAAGCAGAGTAACCTTAAACTGAAATGCTCCCGGATCGACTTAATGAGATCTTATCTGAAGAGAGCTGTCAATGTAGCTGACTTGCCTCGAATGTCAGACCCCTAGGTTCAACTTCAAATAGACACGAAACAACGGTAATCCCCTTTGTATACACACACATGACACACACGTAATTTTCCTCTTACTGCACACATTCTAATTCTGGTTATAGATTGGGGTGAACAACAGGTGGAGGTGAAACACATCATCACTAACCGTATCATCTGGGATCTACTTATGCTATGATTTCATTTGTGTCTTTCAGCCATCTTGCTGACAATGACAAGAGACATTGCCCATGTATTGGGTGTTCTTCCATGTATAAAAGAAGGTGGTCACTGGCTGCAAGTTGTTGCTTGCCTGTTGTCAGGGTTGAGGTCACCAGAATCCCTTATGTCGTCTCTATTTCTAGGATCACCTGAGTTAGAGGGACATGTAATCATCTGGTGGTGCCTCATCTGGAAATACAGATGGGGATGTCATCCAGACTTTGTGGCCTCCTGAACAACAGCCAGTTCTGAAGCTTCTCTTCACTTGTGCATGGCTGGGAAGAAAGACGAAGCCAGATTTATTTGTGGGACTAAATTTCTTTTCAGGCTTTTCCTTCGTGACTGTGGAGCAAAGGGGACACTCATTAGTTTTTAAAAAAGCATTATAGACAACATTTACCATTAAAGAGTTTTCATCCTCTAGACATGCAGTGAAGTGATTCCAGCAATTCTGAGCATCTCCAGGCAGAAGAGTGTTGATGGGAAGCAGGGAGACCCTCAAGGGTTCTGGAAGAGTTTCAGAGCTATTTTGTTTTTGTTTTTTTTTTAAACACTTTTATTTATTTATTTATTTATTTATTTGCCTTGGTGTTTTGCCTGGAACTGGAACTACAGACAGTTGTTAGCTGCCATGTGGGTGCTGGGAATCGAACCCGGGTCCTCTGGAAGAGCAGACAGTGCTCTTAGCCGCTGAGCCATCTCTCCAGCCCCTCAGAGCTATTTTGAATGGGTTACTTTCCGTTAGGACCTATGTACACTAACTAGAAAGGATTGGCAGGGGGATCTACCATAAGTATGATTCCAGCCAAGGCTACATGATAGACTCCATGAGAGCCCAGCTGCTGACTGCACTTTCTGCACAGACCTGACAATGCCAGTTCTGTCCTCCGGATCTCACTGTGCAAGGCAGGAAGTGACTCCCACAGGCTATACTCTGACCTCCACAGGGATGCCATGACATACATACACACAAAGAATAAAAAATTAAATCCATAGATAGATACATAAACACATTTTGTCAGCAACATTTGATTAGCATTTATAGGAGACACTAGATAAACACCATATGTTTCTGAGATATTTCTGGGATCTGGTTTCAAAAACACAAAAAGGAAAAAAGGAGATATACCAGGTAAAGAAAGAGACAGAAAGCTCTGAGGCCCAGCCTCTGTCTTCAAAGGTCCTTTAGGCCTGGCACTAACAGGTCCATGTCTCTGCTTCTCTCTTCCTGAGACAAGGTAGGAGGCTGAGGCCCCTCCTGACCTGTGCACTGCAGCAACAGGGGTGTCCCCCGGATGCTCCAGGTGTGCTCCTCTCTACCATCCTCTATACTTCCTGTGTTTCCTAAGCCCACCACTCAGCAGGTTCTCCCTCCTCAGTGTCAGTCTGAAGAGAATCAGTTTTCAAGGAAAAACAAGATGCCTTAGCAGAATGGGGGAATTACTGTATGACAAGGAGCCAGTCGGTGTTAGGGGAGAGAGAAAAATAAAGCTGAATGACGACTCTGCCTTTGCTTGTGTGCTCACAGAGCTATTCCCACCAGGAGACCCAAGCAGCTCATGCACCTTCAAATCAGACTGTGTAATATTTAAACAGTTGGGATCTGAAGCCAAACTTCTGGGTTTAAATCCCAGCTCTGTCACTGGGTTGTTTGGGAATCTTTGTTAACTATATATGTCCTGTGCTTCAGTTTTTTGTAACTGCAAAATGAGGGTGTTAATTTTAATGCGTTGTTGTAAAGAAGCGAGGTGCATACCAAGAGCACAGCCTCAGATTGGCACATTCATTTGAAGGTAAATTTAGCCATAGTTATCTATGATATTATAAAATTTACATTTGTGTGTGTGTGTGTGTGTGTGTGTGTGTGTGTGTGTGTGTGTGTGCGCCCGCGCGCACTAGAAGGCAGCGTCAGGTGTCTTCCTCAATCACTCACTGTCTTATGTTTTCTCACTGAACATGGAGCTCAGCACCTTAGCTAAACTGGCTGGTTCATATTCCCAGAAGTCTTTGTCTCTACCACTCCAAGTACTGAGATTATAGACGTACACTGTGGCACCCAGCTTGTTATGTGGGTGCTGGGTACCCAAACTCAGGTTCCCATGCTCACAGGACAAGCATGTTAGCAACTGAGCCATATCCCCAGGTCCGTGGTATAATTTTCCATTTAAAATAAAATGGTGAGAATTAGAAATCCTTCGGAGAAACTGTAAAGTATGCTGGCATAGATTCTATCTTCAACATAACCATTTTTTTTTATGTGTGACTGGGTGTTTTTATATGTTTGGAAATGGGTTACATGCAACAGAGTTCACATTTTTATGCTTTCTACACATCTCAACTCTTGGCTGATATCTTCCTCCTCCCTCTCTCCATCCCCCTCTCCCCCGCCTCTCTTTTGAGACAAGGTTTCACTACATAACGCTGACTTTTCCTGTAACTTACTCTGTAGACTAGGCTGGTCTCAAACTCACAGAGGTTTACCTGCCTCTGCCTGAGTGCTGAGGTTAAAGTAGTGTGCTACCACACCTGGCCCTTTGAATTTTGTGTCACTTAGGGACTGAATTCAGGTGGGGCTTTGCACATGCTATTTAACTGCCACTGAGTTACCAACCCACACCCTTTTAGCCATGGCTAAGCTTTAATTCCATTATGCTGACTCTTTAGATCTATGTGCTTATCTTCTTTTCTAAGCTTTGGATTTTCTTAGAAAATAAACTTACATTTATTATCTGATTAGATAAAAATATAAAGAATAATATGGGGCACTAAATATATGAATTGTAAAACTCAACACACATATATATACATATATATACATATATATACATATATATGTATATATATTTACTTTTTACTTTTGGGTGACTTGTAACATTCTGTTCTATTTCTTACAACTAAAAACAAATATCATTTTTATAGAAAATGCCTCTATTGCCAATAGCTCTTCCTCGAACAATTGACAGCATGGCTGATTAATGAGACTATATATTAATGAGATTATAGTTACATTCAGTGCAAAAGCTAACTAAATTATGAAGATTTTTCATCTTGATTTAATAAAATAGCTTTTAAAAGTAGTTAATATTGCTGTCATTGTATCTGTAACCAGTTTTACCAAGTTAGCAATGGGTAATAAAAGCCTTATACAGGGCTACATCTTTCTCTTCATGTTGGATCTATGCTGATGACTGGATAGATGAGTGCAGGTTAAGTCAAGCCCAAGGAAGCCTTGGAATAAGCTCTGATTATGAAATCTGAATGGAAAGATCTCAGGCTGATCACGTAGATATTGTGTGGTCTCTGGTACCACCTGCCCAAATGCAGGATGGACCTAACACTTTCTTTTAATTTAACCTTTATAAAAACATGTTTAATTTTTAAAGATATTATGTCTTGTTAATGAATGGGCACAACCCCTGCTAGTAAGCTCACTGGTACCAGGACTCCAACAGCCTCCATAACTGCAGCAAGAATCCAAAATGAGGACAGTTAAAGCCATGTTGTAGCTAGTTGCTTGGCTTCTAAAGCCACTCAAAGACCTTACTGGTGATGTACCAGGATGGCCTCATTTGTTCAGCCCCATAAGGTTGTATGCCATTTCCCTCTAACTTCTACCAAACCAACACATGACTTTAATCTCACTGAGCTGAACACATATACATCTACAATATCCATGAAAATATGCACTGAATTTTTTGTAGGCTCAGAATATTTTGAGGGACAGAGAAGCAATTAAGAACAAAGTATGTATGTCTGTGGGGTCTGTGAGGAATTAGAGCGCTCTGTGGGATACACATAACTTACTTTTTCATGTTGAACATGAGTGCCTTTCTTCCTCCCATGAACGCCCTCTACCGAATCCCTTTGTGCTTCAGAGCCAATGAGTGGAAGGAATCTTAGACTCGTGGGACTCGGAACCTGCAAAGCACAGACTGAGTTAAGCACACCTACAGTGTTAACTTCTGGAAATGTAAACCTGAGGTGGGCATGCTACCTTCATGTGAGTTCTGAGGATCTGAACTCAGGTCCTTGTGCGTGTATGGCAGCTGCTTTATCTACTGAGATATCTCTTCAGCTTTTGCCTTATTTTTTAAGGTCTGGTCTCTCGCTGCACCTGGAGCTCACTAGTTAAACTTGAAATAGATAAGCAAGAACCCCAGGGATTCTTCAGTTTCTGCCTCCCCCCCCCACAGGGATTACAGATGCACATGGGGGTTGGGGAATGGGGGGATTGAAACTCCAGTCCTTATACTTGTCTGGTAAGCCCTTTATCTCTCCAGTTAATTTTTAACAACTGTCAACATCACTGTTGTTTGTTACCTATTACAATGAACATGTCCTTATAAAGGTAAGTATTGTTTAAGATCTGTGTTGACTTAAATTGATGTATTTGGTGTTTGGTTTATTATTTCTTGGTTTCATTTATTATGTAACGCTGGTTATCTGGGGTGGAGACTTGGATAAGAGATTTGATGACTAGAGTAGCATAGGCACAGTGATGGAGCATCCAGTGATACTCAAGCATTGCTTCAATAAGGGACAGTAAGGGAAGAATGTGATAGAAAACAGGGTCCAAACGTCTGGTGGAGCCAGATCATAGAAGGTTTGCATGCTACTCAATGCATGTGGATTTTTATCCTAGAGGTATGAATCGCTGGGTCAAAGCTCAAAGTCACTTTTATGTTCAATAGCAGAGGTGAGCAATGTGAGCTGCTGAAACACACATAGCCAAGACTTGCCTAGGACAGAACCCAGTACATTTATAGAAACATCTATAGGCCAACTGTGTCAGCAATGAGAAGTCAGATTTTATATTGCTGTGTTAGCACCCTAGTTATAGAAACTTCAAACTTACCCTGTATATAGGCAGAGAACCAAAAACAATCCCTGCTTCTCTGTTTTCTGTCATGAAACCTTCCAAAGCATATCGTCGAATCTACAAAATAATGCAATGATTTACTGGAAAGGGCACATTCTAGCCATTAAAATATCCATCAAAAACCTGACTTACTAATGCAAGATCTTAGGAAAGTTCTCTGTTGATAATAAATGTAGGAAAAGGAGCTACACCAACAGAAGCTTGGCTGTCATATAATATCAAAAGAAAAGTTGTCAGAAAGCTCTCTAGTACCCGAGATTCCAAGTGAATCACATCTCAGCTCAACTGGCGTTGAAGCCTTTTCATTCACTGGATTAGTGAGGTGGGAGAACAGGAAGGTAAGAGAGGAAATGGGGTATTCAAAGGTTTCAAGAACTCTACGAAGCCTTTCTAAGGATTTTAACCCACTTTTATAATATTCCAGTTATCACCTCTCCTTTGGCTTCCTTCCTGTGTGTGTGTGTGTGTGTGTGTGTGTGTGTGTGTATGTGTGTGTTTTGAGACAAGTCTCTCTTCATAGCCTATATGCTGGCCTGGAATTCACTATGTAGACCAAGCCAGTCTCTTACCTTGCATTCTTTTGCCCATCTCCTGAATGCAAATGTACATAATAGGACATGGCTATTTTTAACCATTCCTGATAATGCCACATTGATTTTCAATAATTTTCTACCAGTTTATAAGACTACCACCGGAAGATTTGTACTTCTGGTGTCCTCAGACCCTAGGAGGTCTAAAGTGGAATCCCACAGTGTTACTGATGTGCATTTCCTCATGTACTAACGAAGTTAGGTGTCTTTTTCTGTGCTTATTAGCATGCATTTTTTTCTTCAGTGAAATATCCAGGTCTTAAATCAGTTTTTGAAACTCTCTTTTTCTCATTTTTTTTCATATTACAGATACCAACAGTGTTCATTTATGAGTTTTCTGAAGACAGGGTGGGTTTGAACAGATGAAGACATTTCTGGCTGTGTCAAGGGCATCTAAGATGAACTGCCCATTAGGAACAAAAAACTCAGAAAGACAGTGTGTTTGGCAGACAGCAAGGCAGTAGTGGACGAGAGATTGACTCAGATAAGTGTGCTTGCTTTATTCGTGGGCGAGCCAGAGGAAATACATTGTAATTAATTAATTAATTCCAGACCTTTGGCTGGTCTCATACAACATTCATTCCTAGCATGGTTAAATAATAATAGCTCACTTTTCTCAGACTTCCCTGTAAGCAAAATGTGCCTGTGAATACAGAGATTCTATACCCTCAGCCGGGGAGTACTATGCACCAACTTTACTTTTGAGGAGAAAGGTTCTCCTCACATACCTGGGTGCCCCCAAGTAATCACTTGACTTCTCCCACTGAGTCAGAGGGCTCCTCTAACCATGTGCTCAGAGAGAACCTGCATTTCTGACTTTGATGATAGAGGAAGGGTACACAAGCTAACGAGGATCACTCACCCACAGAGCTCTGGATACGCTTTAGTTTAGTCCCATGAGGCTCATTTAAACAAAACAATCCCCCCCTCCCCCCCACACACACAGATTCTCATCTATCCCAGATGGGCCTTGATCACCATAGGTCTCTGAGAATGTGAGAATGGACTTGATCTCTTGACCAGCTTTATTACAGCTCCCAAATACTGCAATTATAGGCAAGCATCACTGTACCTTTCTCTTATTTTAGTTTTTTTTTTTTTAAACCTACAAGTCTGTAAGACAATTACTTTGTGCTGTCTATGCCAAAAACAAAAACAAAACAAAACAAAACAAACTTGGGTCAGTTTGCAAGAGTAACAACAGAGAGCAAACATGCTCTAGTACTGGGAATATTTGGATTCAAAAATTCAAAAGCAAAGAAAGATAAGTTTTGTTATTTTATCTACCTTCGGAGAAGAAAGAGACTTGAAAAATTTAAAATCGTGTTGCACTTCAAAGGGCTTGGGAGGTGTGCGTTTGAAAAGCAAAGACATTGAGCTCATTTTTTTCCATCTGCATACAAAAATATAAAAAAAGTCATGCACATCTTGCATTCCCTTCCAAATGAACAAATATCCACTGTCCTTCCCCTCTGCTCCCCAGGTTGCCTAGCTCTCACAGCACTAGTCCAAATAACACGGACACTCTACCTAATTCTTATTCCATTTTGCTTCCTAGATCTCCCTCTGGGGAAACTGCAGCAATTTCTACTCTGCCAGAATTGTCCTGTAATTAAAATCAATTGTCATTTGTGAGGAGCTCTACATAGTAGTGATGGGAAAAAGTCTTACATATTCAATGCTTGACTTTTGAGTAACCTTGGGACGCTTCCTCCACAGTTAAAACTTATTTACATATGTGTTTAGAAAGTCAAAGCTAAGCATTAAAAACACTTTTAAGAAAGCAATCAATAGTATATCTTGAGATGGAATCATTCTAGGGCCAGAGTTGTCTCCATAGGGAAGATGCCAAGTCCAGTGATCTGAGCTAGATTCCCAGGAAGCACAGGGTAGAAGGAGAGAACTGACCATTGTCTGTTGTCCTCTGGCCCCCACAGACTTGGCGTGTATTTTCAGTTCCTCCCACACAAATAAAAAAAATGTAATGTAATGGAGTCATTCTCCAGATCAAGGCTCAATTTGCTATAACAGAGTATATTTATACTTATAAATACTGTTATACTTATAACAGAGTATATTTAGTTTTTAACAACCCAGTGTAAGCACATATCATACATTTAAATTATCCAAGCTATGATGACCCTTTGGTGCTTTGTTATCTACCAGTTAGCCTTGTCCACCCCCCCACCCCCGTGCTTGTCATAATCACTACTAGGTTTTCGGGCCTATCTTTTGAGTGTCTCTTGAGTGCTGGCATTGAGCTAAGAACAGGCAATACAAAGATGCATCTACAAGACCATGGTCCCTAAAGGACTCATGAGTAAAGAAGACTCAACATCCACAAAGTAGAACACATAATCTAAAGTATATATGTGGGCAGCATTATTCCACGGGCTGGGGTCCTGATGAAACACAAATGAGAAAGTGAGATAATCAGCGTTCATCACTCTCTGCCTCAGGACCAGCAGCCTGTAGCTGTGACTTCCATGGCAAGATGACTGTCACCAAACTCTTCTTTAAATCATCTTTGCCAGGCATTTTTGTCATAGCAGGAAATGTAGTAACTAATACAAGATATGTGGATATTCAAGTCTGGAAAGTTACCCAAAAGGTAGGGCTAACCCTCTCTCACTGCTGAACTTCACCACATCCTAATGGACTTGGTTCTACAAGTCTATCTCTTATACTTTAACCAGGCTCCTTTCCATTGCTTCTTACTGGCCAGCAAGACAAGCCTTGAGCTGTCTGGTGGTGCCTTTCAGTCACCTGGAGACCATATCTGTTCTTCCCGACTTGGCTGTGTTTTTTGGGGTCATGTAGTTTCTGTTCTTAGTTTTATTTATTTCCAGCTTTTTTGGCATTCCTTGCATTAAACAATGGCATCTGGTTTTTTAAGGGTTCTTCAAAGGGACCTTCTCTTTAACAAACCCTCAGAGGCTTCCTGCTTGGAAATCATCCTTGTTGGGTCTCTAATTTCTGATTTACAGGATTATCACCAGCTTAGACAGGACTTTTTACTTTTTAAGATGGTCATTTAGACATCTACTATATAAGCTTAGCTCAGATGAGCAGCAGCCTCTTCTGCTATGACAAAGGCTGGTCAAAAAGCAGGAAGGACCATTGTGAAAGGTTTCCTTCCCACACTCCATTCTCTGCCTCATCCACTTTCCCTCCTTCATGCTTTAAACATTCCCAGTCTTCACACCAAAAGAAACTCAAGAAACAGACTCTCCTGCAATGCTTACAATTGTTTGCTTTATTTAAAAAGTAATCTATGTTAACTGTATTTTTGATGAGTTTTATCACACCCTCTCTTTCTTTGCATACTGTTTTCTTCTTTCTCAGCCTCTAATCAGCTCTATTACATATCTTTTTATTGTTGTTCTTCTGAAATAGTGTCTCACTATGTATCTGTGGCTGATCTAAAACTTGTTACAAAGCTCAGGCTGACCTTGAACTTCCACTGATCCCTCTGCTGCTGGGACTTCAGACACAAGCTAACAAGTCTAGTCTCTGCTGTGTACTCTAGTTAACTGGTTTCCTAAACTATCAGCAATAATCTTGAAAGCTCCAAGCATGCATAAAGTAATGTTAACCAAAATGCAAACATTAATCACAATCATTTTAAAAACATATTATATATAGCACAAATACACATACCAAAATATTATGTTATTACTATTAATAATATTATAATACATAATTAATACAATTATTAAAAATTAATAAAAACTCAAAATATTATATAAGAAAAGGTAAAATTAACTTTACCTGTAGGTTTTTTATCTTTTTGCCTTGTAATTTTTCTTCTATGACTCCACTGAAATTACTCTTCCAGACTCAACAAAGAACCTTTTTGTGTCAAGCCCAATGCTTCTTCTCTGTTGTGTGGCTTTGTTCCCAAACAATACAAAAGATCTGCCTTACTTTCTCACATACTCTCTCCCTTGATTCCCCTATGTTACTTGTTTGTGGGGTTTTTCTTTCTATATACTAGCTATTTTCCTTAAATATTTTTCACACGTATCTCTTTCTTGGTTTTCTCTTTCTTCTATCTATAGTTTTCTATTTTTCTGATCCAAATGGTACCTGACTGACTTATTCACAGTGAAAATATTACTATAATAACTGGTGTCACATCATTGTCTACAGCTATGGACTCTTTTAGCATGTTTAGGCAGACCGACCTGAGTGCTTATGAAGGGTTTTACCTGGATGGACCACAAACACTGTAGACTGAACCAGAACCCATCAGCTTTTCCTTTCTGCTGTGTTTCCTGCTGTGACTCCAATTCCACTGAGTTCTTCTGTGCTTTGAATTTTAATTTTGGCTAGCAGCTTTGCTAATGTAACCTCTGTAGATTTCTTTTTCTTTTTTAAAAAAGATCTTATTTATGTATCTATCTGTGTGAGTATGTACATATGTGTGCAGGTATTTTTGGAAGCTAGTAGAGGTAGCTGAATCCCTGGAACTGGAGTTACAGATGGGTTTAAGCCACTTGATATGGGTGCTAGGAATTGAACCGTGGTCCTCTGCAAGAACAGTAAGTGCTCTTAACCACTGAGCCACTTCTTCAGCCCATTTATTGTTGTGTTTTTGTTCTGTTCTTTTTGCTTTTTAACAGAGTTTAGCTAGATAGCCCATGATAGCCTTGGAGTCCTGAAGTTGCAGGTATGAGCAGATGGGGATTTGGTTCTATTAGATTTTTGTAGCTTTATCTTCTACATCTCCCTGCCCCTAGCCTGGGTCCACAGTTAGGACTATATCATATCATGGGCTTGAGTTATTTGGTGCCTCTGCTGACACAGATACCTTTTTGCTATTCCTTGGCATTGCCCATTGATTATTAATAATTAGGTGTTTTCAGGACTACTGCACTGAATTGTAGTTTTTATTTACATATTTCTCCCTTTCATGGGGCTTCAAAATTATTGACAAGTTTTGATTTTGAATCCCCTATTCTACTGCAGTGCCACTACATAATAATAATTTAATTCCTGTCTGTTACTTTAAAGAAAACTAAATATTCTCACCTTTCACGGTCAAATATTAGAGGATATTCATATTTTTGCTTCTTCTCTGTGAATTTGCTTTCTTCCTTTATCTCTACAGGATATTCATTAACATCACAAGGCAAAATGAAATCACTTGTTTGAGTTAAATCAAACATTCTTCGTTGTCCAAAATAGCCACAGTAATGACCACTGCTGGAATACCAGAGTCTGAAAGAGAGTCAAGGAAGGGAGGAGACATACGGGGGTGGTGAGATGACGTGAGCTTGATCACAGGTCATAGGTCACCTGGACTGCATTGGCCTACCAAGGGCCGAAGTTCATTTGGTACTCTTCCCCCAAAATGCTGTCGAGATAATTATTGTGTAGACCTTCATTTTTGAACTCTGAGCTTCAAGCATACCAGATAATCCTCGTCACTGAACCACACCCCTGTCCTTTAATGCCAACATTTTTGTCAATCAGAACTCTAACCTGTAACTTTTTGTCATTAGCCAATTTGAACTTGTGCCAGGAATCTTTACTAATCAAAGCTAGAAAGCAAGGATGACATTTCTCTCCAAATAACCCAGCTAACACAAGCTGATCAGCATCCACACTGAGAGTCTTTGAGCTAACATGGGTCCTACAATGGGCTATGTAGGAAATCATCACCAACAGAACCCTTGAGATGAGAGATTTGAGGTTGCTTTTAGTAACACCAAATGCCTCCCACATTTCAACCATAATATTCTCAGCTGAGTAGTGAATTTGTTTTAGTTTATTTATTTATTTTTGAGAGCATGTCTCCATATGTACCCTACTCTAGCCATCCAGAGATTCATAGGAAGTTTCTGGCTAGACGAGCTAGACAAGACTACATAATACAATACTGCTCTTTCTGTGTTAGCCTCTCAGGTCCTGGGATTACAGACACTGTTTTATATCTTGGTTTCAACACTATGAGTTCTGCTGTGATGACCGAGAAGAAATGTAACCTAAAGGAACTAAGAGGAGAGAGACAACATAATCAGACAGCAGCCTCACCGAGTAAGGGAAGGCAGTAGCAGAGGTAAGCAGCTAAAACACCTCATACTTGACACTGTCTGAGGATTTAACATGAGCATCTCACATGCATCCCATATTTTAATTTAGAGCATCACTGAAGTAACATGGCCTTCCCAGAGCTGTTACCACTAAGGAAATATAGTTATCAAGAGCATTTACAACAAGCCCTTTAAACAGAAGCAAGAAATCTAAGAGGTTAAAAAGGAACTCTTCTCCAGGCCCACACTAAAGCAATGTGATTTCCTGCTTTCCAGTGTTTCCTATTCCTCATTATCCCAAGTGAATAGCCCTGCCTGACATCCTGGGCCTTAAACACGAACCCTGAGCCATTGGGAGCCTTCCAATTTCCTGCTCTATGCCCCAGACTTAAGTCCCAGTTATGTTTTTTCTTCTTCAAAAAGGTATAATCTTTTCATAAACAAGATTTAGAATGTTAGAGTGTCTGCCTCTTGAGACCGTGGCAGCATATATTAGCCAAAGGATGTGACTTAGTTACAAAGGCAGCAGTGCTGGGAGAGGCTATTAATAGAGAAAAGCTTTATGAATTGAGTATCTGGGGAGTGTCCCACTTAAAGAAACGATAAAAATAATTTCTCCAGGCCAAGGACAGCTGGCTTGAACAAAGCATTAGTCTAAATGTCTGCATCCCCTCAAAGTCATGTTGAACCCTAATTCCTAACAGGATGGCATGAGTCGGAGTTCTTAGGAAGTGTTTAGGTCTTGAGGAGTTCACCTTCATGAATAGAATTGGTGCCTGCTTTGTTTTATTTTTTTCTTTTCATAACTGACTGCATGATGTATTGAGACTGAGAAGTTCAAATCTGATTGGTCAGGTCGGGTGATGTCCTCCATGCTAGAAGAGGCTCTCTGCAGAGTTCCAAAGCCACCCAGAGCATCACAGGACAAGGAAAATTATCCTTATTCATGACTTTCATCCTTTAAAAGTCTCCATACTTATTGATTTAGTGTGTGTGTGTGTGTGTGTGTGTGTGTGTGTGTGTGTGTGTGTGTGTGCAGGTTAGAAGACAAACTGTGGAAGTTTATTTCCTCTCTAACATGTAGGCTTCCAAGACCAAACTCAGATGATCAGGCTTAGCAAGAAGTGCCTTTATCCTCTGAGACATCTTTCCAGCCCTCTCTTTTTTATGAGCCACAGTCTCACAGCGTCGGTGTCACACCTTCAGCCTCACTTAACCTGGGTTACATCTTAGGGATCTTAACCTCTAAATATCACAGTCAAATTAAGTTTCTACCCTCTTAATGCCTCACGTCTGTGATTAAATTTTAATAGGAATTTTAGAGGGAACAGCGGTGTCAATGATAGCAGTGTCTCTAACAATGGAGGTCTGGTGGAGTTATTTTATCTATCTCTGCTGTGTTGTGTGTGTTTAGGTTTAGGTGTGGAATGTTCCTGATGACTAATGTGTTAGATGCTTGGTCTCCAGCTGGTGGCGCTGAAGAGTTGATTGAGATATGTAGGTGTTGACCTCATCAGTGGATGACTTCACAGTTAAGTGCGTTATAAGGAAGTAGGGTTTCCTTGTACTGGTCACTGCCACATGCCTTTGAAAGTCATGTCATAGCCCCTTTTTGTGTGTGTTTCCCAGCTTCCATGACATGAACAGCTTCCCTCCACCACACTTCTCCATCAGGAGGCTCTGTGACACTGCAGGCCTTGGGATCAGAGCATCAGGGACTCCAGTCTACAGTGGCATGGCTTTGCTCTGATCCAAATAATACATCCCTTGTGGGTCCCCGATGTGGCTCATAGGGAAAGGGCACTTGTTGCTCAAGCCTGATGACATGAGTTTGATCCTCTAAACCCACAGCAAAGTGGAAGGAGAGACCTGATCCCATGATGTCCTCTCACCTTCACATGTGTACACCTCTGTCACACACACACACACACACACACACACACACACACACACACACACACACAGTTTAAAACCTTCCACTTTAAAGTTAATTTAATTAAGTGCTTTGCTGTAAGGATGGAAAGCCGATGGTCATGCACCATGCTGGGAGATAGGCAGAAGATGTTTATGAAGCAGAAAACAAGCACTAACTTTAATCTGCTGATATATGATCTTGGACATTCCAGTCTCTAGAACTATGACTAATAAATTTCTCTTGTTTGTAACAACCCACTTTAAAGCGTGCAATAATAGCAGCCTAAAGAGACTGCGACAAAAGGGCAATGCTCCTAGAAACAGAGGCTTATATACCTGTGTGGTCGGTGTGTGCGCCTGTGCATTTGCACTCACATGCACGCACAGCTACATGTATTACAACCTTCAAAAAAAATTTCTGTTGATGGGTAGCTGAAAACAAGCCCAAGGCCAGAAAACCGAGTTATTTAATGGCATTTATAATAATACATTTTTCCTACAAATAAAACAACTGGTCATTTTTCTGACACAAAAACCAGCTCTATTCATTTACCCCTCCTAGGAAATTACCTTGATCTTGATATTTCTAAAAGTTCCCTTGATATTTCCATATTATGGTTCTTACTGGGACTTCTGTCTAGAATGGCACTGGGCTTCCTCTGGTTGTACAAGGCAGGACTCATTTTCCTCCTTCACTCCCTTATTTTCTCCCTTGGTTGAAGCTTGTGTCTTTTTTATTTGATCTGTCACATGGCTTTCAATCTGAAGCCACTTATTTCCAGAATAAAACACTCTAGTGGCTACTTTAAAGGTAAATCTACAGATCCACAGCAGTCCCTGGGTATTGCACAGCTCTGTCCCAATCCAACTCTGTCTAGTCAAGCCCAGAGGGTTAGGGATGATCTGTTAAATTCTAATTCAGGTCCTTGATAACAATGTAAAACATTTATTCCTTTTCATCTGCATTTAGATTGGTCTCTGATTCACTCAAAAGCTCTCTAGATCTCCTAATATTGTCTAACTCCATTTTTTCTAGAGCATAATTCATTGTCACAATTTAAAAACATTTCAAGTAGGCAGCAGTTTTTCTCCAGAAATGTCATGACATTTTCTTTCTTTTTCTTTATGTGTATGTATTTTTAGCATTTTCTATTTTGGGTACATGTGCTTAGAATTGATTACAATTCATTAGTCAAGTTCAAGTAAGCAGGCTGTGTAAAAATCAATCACACTCAATTCACTAGGCTGCTCCCATCTCCCAGGACTGAGTGACCCTTTGCTTGGTGGGTCTCTCCCGTCTACTCATTTCTTTTCCTCCTTTTCTATTTTCTTTCCTCTCTTCCTCTATTCTTCCCTCTCTCCCTCCCTCTTTTCTTTATGTCTTTATATCCTTTATTCCTTTGTCCCCCTCTCCTGCTCACCTCTCTCCCCTCTTCACCCATCCCTCTCCCTCCTTCCTCCCCCTCCCTCTCTCTCTCATTCTGACAAGGTTTCCCAGTCTGGCTTAAAATTCCTGGGCCTAAGAGATCTTCCTGCCTCTATATCCACCAAAGAGCAGAAACTACGGGTATGCTGCCCTCCACCTAGCCAGGCACTTTTTCTTGTGGCTGTCTTTTAAACGTTGGATTCCAAACCCCTTTTTGTGGCCTTCTGCAGTATAAGCCTAGTTCTCCGAGATGTTTAGTTCTCCGATCCTGTTTAGTTCTCTGCAACAACTCTATAAAACCCAGTTCTACTGCAAATATTTATCATAACTCTATAAAAAGCAATATTCGTTAATGAATCTGTGAAAGAGCAAACATTACAAAAAATTATTCTGAGGCCCATGACTCTGCACTTTTTCTCACAGAGAAGTATAGCAGTTCATTTCCCTGGTTATAGAAAAGAATCCAAGTCAGTGGCAGTGTTCCTAAAAAAAAAACTTTTGTATAACTTTTTGATTTACTGTTATAAATTTATTCTAATAAGTCTACCAAGCCTGTGCTTTTCCTGAAATCCCATTAAGGGGGTGTACCATTTATAGAGATGCTGTGACACTGGGTCCACACATGCAGTAGGTGGAGCTAACACCAATCCCATTTTCCAGACCCCCAAATCTATTTACTATATTATCAGATAGAGGATGTCTCAGATAGTAAGATGATAAAAATAGATACACACTTGATCTTAGCCAAAAGGTCAAGAAGTGACCCAAAGCACTGCATCACAACCAAACACATAAACATTAGCATCAAATTTTACTCCTCTCACACTAAAAACCCAAGTTCCCAGGATGGATCTGTCTCCATTTACCTCACTGAGCCATCAATGGAGGCAGTAAGCACCAGCTGCTTGTCTTCCACATAGATCACTTGAATAATTTCTAAAGAATGAGCACGCCAGGAAAGCAGCTGCTTGAATTTCTAGATGGCAACAAGAAGATGTATCTTTTAGAATGAATCAAAATAAAATCTGAAGCAAAATCATTTCTCATTGAAGAGCTACATTTATAAGTGGGTGGTATGGATGATGATTGAGTTTCTGCTTTGATTAGCTTTTCTCTTGTTTATTAAGGTACCAAAACACCCCAATTTTAGAGGATTATTGCTCTGCACAAACCCTTGCTGGAGAAAGAAGCTTATATTTTTATTATTTTGCCATGCACGTTAGTGGATGGTTGGTAGTTGTGGGAGACAGTAAAGACCATCTTGAGAGAGGGATATCAGATCTGAAAGATGAAGGCTAAGGGACTTTTTCTACTTGTAAATTTTATCTAGAGAAAGCATTGACTACACATTCTTCTTTTGCATGCATAGGGTAAGAGTCATCTGCTGTAAGGAACTGGCAAAATGAATATGCATAATTTATTTTCTTTGAAAAGCAATGTGAAGGTCAACTGATAGACGTAAAGAGGGTTAACATCTTTAACATTTGTCCTCAAGTTTGGGGTCCCTAAGGGTCTTCAGAAGACATTCCTCCAGTTTCTTCTGCAGTGATAGACTCTGTATGTGTCTCTTTGCTCATTGATGGGCACTCTAAGACCACATTTCCTACTCAGGTTATCTGTATTACCACAGCCCTAGGGAGTGCTTGAAGTTCTCCTGTGCATCCCTTAGTCCTGGAGACTTGAGTAACATTAAAAATAATTTCTTCTGAGTTTCTTAGTCTGCTGACTCAGTTTCCTGTGTCTGTTCTTAAAAAAGCAGGCTAAAAGTCTGTATTATTCTCCTGCATATTGTATTTTCTGGGCTTTTCAAGAGCATCTGGTCATCCAAGGGTACTTCTTTGTCTTAAGACAGTATCCACCCAAGCAAAGGTTGAGGTCACATAGCTTGAATTGCAGTAGAATATGTACCTGGAGTGTAGGGTGACACTTGTATTTCCATCGTTTGTATATGTACTTTAGGAAAATGCTCAATAAACATGAGCTGATTTTTTTAAGTGGAAAGCTAAAGTTCATACCTTTTCATCATGAGGTACATCCAAGAAGGAAGCAACAGTACAGAGGATGACGTGTCCTTCTGTATAAAATTAAAAATTGGAGTCCTTAATTAGATATTATATTATTTAATCAAACACTCTCAAGAATGACAAGTCATTTTGGTTCAGGCACTTATATTAGTATATAAAATAGGCTCCTAGAAGCTAGATGTAAAAGAATAAATTTGGAGGCTGAGGATATAGCTTGGTAGGGCAGTTGCCTAGCATGTAGATCTCCTGGTTTGATCCTCAGAAAACTGAGTGTGCTGGTACATTTGTTATAACCTTAGTTCTCAGGAGGTAGAGTTGCAATGACCAAAAGTACAAGGTCATCCTTGAGTATAAAGCAAATTTGAGGCCAGCCTGGGCTACATGAAATTCTATCTCAAATAAAAAAAAAAAAAGAATGAATAACAATACCAACTCAGATTGTTCCATAAAAAAGAATACTAACAAATTCTTTTTAATAAGCTAGGATTTGCTTGATACCAAACGAGGTAAAATTTTAACAAAAAAGAGAATTAAAGGCCAATTTCCTTGATGCAAATAAATGAAAAAATTCTTGAAAAATCTTGAAAACTTAATTCAAGAGCATATCCATAATACCATTAATATGATCAAGTTGGCTATATTCCAGGGATGCGCTGATGCTTCAATGGAAGTAAGTCAATGAACAAAATTGGACCATATAAATGAACTCAAGGACAGAAATTATATGATTATTCCAATAGATGCATAAAGGGTGTTTGAGAAAACACAGCATCTCTTAAAGATAAAAATCCCTGGAGACAATTGAGATGGAGAATATATCTCAATATAATAAAAGCTAATACATAAAAAATGAATAGCCGCCATGATGTTAAAAGAAGAAATACCCAAAACATTCCCACAAAATTGAAAAGACAAGTGTCTACTTTAACCATTTCTCACCAATATAGTACTTGAAGTCCCAGCTAAAGCAATCGGACAAGAGAAGCAAATCAAAGGACCATAAATAGCAAATAAATCATTTCTATTTATACATAGTATAATATTATGCAGAAGAGATGCCCAAATTTCCATCAGAAAAAAAAATCTAGAATTTCAGAAGAAGAAATTATGTGTGGACTGGCCATGGTGGCACACACCTTTATTCCTGGCACTCAGAAGGCAGAGGCAGGCTGATTTCTATGAGTTCAAGGGCAACCAACTATACACAGTGGGTTTCAAGACAATTAAAGCTATATAAAAATACCCTGTTTCAAAAAACAATTTATTTGTCCCAGATGCCTTGGGTAGGGAATAGAGCCTTGGATCCTGCCCTGAGGTAAGATTATACAGCCATTTGGCATTAGCTAATACTCTGGGACATGCCAGGCACCAGTCTGCAAAAGTATCCAATCTTATAATTCTGGAGAGTCAGCCTCCAGGATGCCCAGCAGAGCCTTTGTGTCTAAGCCAAGTCCTGAGAGTGTTCAGAAGAACAACAATCTGTAAAGTGAAGAATAAACTATTGGGTGATTTCACCCGTATTCAAATGTCATCCACATAAAGGACTACCTAGAATCCAGGCCCTAGAGGACACATGCCACAACATCAAAGGTTGACACAGAGCTGGCAGACAGCCATGCTGCTTTGTGTTCTTGGAACTCAAACATTCTCACTTTGAACCTACCTCTTGGAGACTTTCACTTGTCCCCATAAATGTCTTGTGTGTTTTTTCGTGCCATTTTTATATAATGCAGATTCTTAAGATGCAACTTAATTTTCCAGAACAAGGACTTACCCACATTGCCAGCCAGCAGTGTCCTACAGCACGAGTCAGTGTACAGTGATGTCAGAGAAATGGCTGAGTGCTTCGTGAAGGGCAGTATGTCTTTCAGAAGCTTCCCCTGAAAAAAGGACAAGGCAAACAACACTTCTTCTAAAATAATAAATTCTATAAGATTGCAATATCAAAGTTGAATTTCACTCTACCCAAGACATCTCAGTTTTTATCTCTAGTACTTAACAGGATTTTCTGTTCTATACTGGAAATAACTTAATGCTCTTCACAAGGACTTATTACTTTGACATGAATAGTATGGATAACTCAAAGTATGGATGACTATTAGCTGATTGTTCATTTCCTCTTTCCTTGGTGTCATCCATGAGTCTTTTCACACCATTTCTGGCATGGGATTTCAACTATATGGTCTCCCCTTACACAGGCATTTCTGACAGAGGCAAATATAACTCCATGGCTACAAGGGTTATTTACTTGACAAGAAAACGTATTTCTAACAATTGGAACAATAATGGATTGCAAGAGATTCAAACCCAGATAAACTTTTTGGGTGGTATAAGCTAGCCCTTGGAAGGATTTCCATATATATTATCTCACTGGAGACTGAGAACAGAATTTGAGTCATCAGCTGTTTTCTAAGACTTGACTTGGATATCATCTGTTCTGTTTCTCTTTCTCACTTATCACAAAGAAAAAGGCACTTTATTCCAAGATCATTTTGGAGGCAGTTTGTGTTTTCAAGTTGGGAGTTTCACTATGAAGCCAGAACCCGTGGGCAGACTGGGACTGGGCTGGCAGATGGCCTTGCTGCTTTATGTTCTCACATCTCAGTGTGGGTCACACAACACTGTTGCCATCTCTTGGGTTCTCCATAGAAACCTTATCATGGCACTCACACTTTCTTGTGTCTCCAAGAGTTTCAGGGTCATAATGAGTAGTCTACTCATAACTCTTCATTATTTTTTCTCCTAAGGCCTCCTCCTTTGAACCCATCTTTTAAAAATAAACTTATTGTTATTATTATTAGTGTGTGTGTTGGGGTACATACATGGAGTCCAGAGAACAACTTTGTGGAGCTGATTTTCTCCTTCCGCCTATATATATGGGATTCCTAGACTGAACTTGGGTTTTGAGTGGCACCTCATTTTACCCACTGAACCATCTTGCTGGTCCCTAATTTGTACTTTCAATTTGGGCTGCCCACCCTTCACCAAAAATCACTTGAAATTAAAAATCTCCTAGCAAATTAAAGCTACTGTTTACACAATAAAAAAAAAACCAAGAGCACTCAAAGTGATGCAATACCATCTTTCAATAATTTATATCATTAAAGTTTTATATTAGGGCTCAGCCAGTGAAGGGGCTTGCTGCCAAGCCTAGCAACCTAAATTTGATCCCTGGGACCTACATGTTAACAAAAGTGACTCTTATAAGTTTCCTTTTGACTTTTTCATTACTGCTGTGACATGCATGCACCCACAGGCACACACAGACATACTTGAACATACAAACCTACAGATAAATGAAGATAATGAAAAACATTTATTATCTATATTGTGTGTTAGTATTCTTATATTCAGTTTTTGGCATGAAGATACAATATATAGGTAGGTATGTGTGCATGTTGTGTGTGCGTGCGTGGGTGTGTGTCTGTGTGTATGTATGCGTGAGTGTGTGTGTGTGTGTGTGTGTGTATGTGTGTAGGTCAGGGAACAATGTTGGGTGTCACTCCTCAGGAACATTATTCACCTTATTTTGGGACAAGCTCTCCTCCTGGACTACAGCTTGCCAGTGAGGCTAGGATGGCTGGACAATAAGCCCCAGGGATCTTCTGATTCTTCCTCTCTAACACTGGGCTTATAAGAGTGCTCTGCTGTGCTCAGATTTTTAATGTGGATTCCAGGGGTTGAACTCAGGT
The DNA here is from genome assembly GCA_004025045.1 of Sigmodon hispidus. Classification (NCBI taxonomy): domain Eukaryota; kingdom Metazoa; phylum Chordata; class Mammalia; order Rodentia; family Cricetidae; genus Sigmodon; species Sigmodon hispidus. Next base: position 108,276 of record PVIH01004276.1, read on the forward strand.
CTTGAGTGTAAGGATTCCTGGCATTCCACATAGCTGGCCCAACTCTGGCCCAGGTGGGATGCACCTTGTACTGGGGCACGCCCCTGGGCATGGCTGCGTAAACCCTGCAGCACTGCATATGGAAGCACCTCCCTGGACCCATGATGCATACCCGTGCAAGCCCCTTCCCTTAAAAGCGACCGCAAGCATGTGCCCTGGCCCTTTTTCTTCTCTGTCCCCTGACTTCTTTCTCACTCTTCTGTTTCTCTACCTGCCTGGGACTTTTCTCTTAAATAAACACCATGTGTGGCCTTGTTAGTGTGTACTTGCTTTTATGCACAGAACTAACATTGAGTACTTTACTGACTAAGCTATCTCCCTAGTCCCTCACACCCTTTTATATAATATATTATTGGTGTCATTCATTTAAATATCCAATCAAATATTATCATGAATTTACATCTCAGCTTAAGAGATTTGAAACTCTTAACAGTTTTGATGATCTGATGCCTTGAGCAGTAAAACTGGCCTTATGTATAGTTTGGCAGTAGTCAGTGAGCAAACTGAAAAACCATCTGTTTGGCTAGAACAGTGGAATGTTTGAAATGGATTGCATGGGGAAGAAGGCTGCAAGACGTAACTATCCTCTGTATCATCCCATTCCTTTTCAGTCTCAGCCAAAATCAAACTTCCTCACCTCCAACGTCCACAAGCGGAGATGTCCATCCTCATGCGCAGTGACCAAGATAGGAGGCTGTGCTTCCACTGAGCTAGTGGGGGTGGGCTGTTTCCTGCTTGCTGTCTGCTGCTCTCCACCCACGTCTGTTTGTTCACCTGGTGGAGAAACTCATGAGCTCTGCTGGTATTTTTAACCCTTAGGAATTTAAGTTTTTTGGAACACCAAAGAAGAGATGAGTGGGAAAAGAGAAATACAGGATTTTCTCTTAAACTTAAGAGAATTCACAGGGAATAGAAGAAAACAAAAGAAAAAAGCATTTTTAGAATGGAATCCTGGATCACTGAAAAAATCTACAAGGTTTATTTGGGCTCCTAATAGAAAAGCCTCTAGAAGATTCTGCACATGGTGGCTAAACCTTGTGGAAAATTTAGAACATCTAGAATGTTTTATAAATCTAGCATAAGTTTTATAAAATGCATAAAATGGTCATAATACTTTGGATTTTAAAAACCTAGAATTAGCATAAAGGGTATCATTTGTTTTTGTTCATGTTGAGAATGTTTCTGGGAATGCTGTTCTTTTAAAACCAAAAAAACCAAACTGGAAAATGGGGTACAGAGCTAAATAGGGAATACTCAACAGAACTCCAAATGGCTTAAAGACACTTAAAGAACTGCTCGGCATCCTTTGCCATCAGAAAAATGCAAATTAAAACAACTCTCAGATACCATCTTACACCTGTCAGAATAGCCAAGATCAAAAACACAGATGACAGCCTATGCTGGAGGAAATGTGGAGCAAGAGGAACACTCCTCCATTGCTGGTGGGAGTGCAAACATGCACTTTGGAAGTCTCACTCCACTTATCCCCTTAAAAGACATCATTTTAATATTCTTCCCAATAGACCAACCAACCTTTGGGAGTCACATATCCTGCCTATCAGATAATACTTATACTATGATTCATAATAGTAGCAAAGTTACAAAGTAGCAACAAGATAATTTTATAGTTGGAGGTCATCACACCATGAGGTGTGTTAAAGGTGTATTAAAGGGTCACAGCATTAAGAAGGATGAGAAGCACTGCATTACATTACCTAGACCTCCCCCCCCAAACACTTCTCTATTCAGTTACAGAAAGAGCACATCAGGAATATTCTGTCACAAAAAGTTCCTGTTTCATAGGTGCCGGTCTGGGCTGTAGCTTTGTGGTAGAGTGCTTGCTCAACATGCCTGAGGTCCCAGGCTTGATCCCCAGTGTCACAAAGGAAAAAAAAGACTCAGCTGCCTGGTTCTAAAAAGAGTGCTGATACTGACCTTTGACTTCGGTGTCATGTATGCTTTGTTTACTTCCCTGAATGGAGAAGAAAGAAAGCATTTCTGTGACATTGCAAGGGATGAGACCTATTAGACAGACAGCTTCTGCAGAGCAGAGTTGACATTCCCAAGTATTAATGTTAAAAGTCATTTTATAATTTTTTTTGAACTAATGTGTTGCAGACATTTTCTTTTTATTTATTTATTTTTGTGGAGATTTTCATAGTCATAAATAGAAAAGCTACAAAACAATACCAGTTCCTGGTGGCTCGCACTTGTGACAACGATTAGGCCCCCAGTGCATGCCCAGTTCTTGGTGTGTACTATCTCTAATTCTACTGACAGCTACACCTGCCATACCAGTGTTTTTATTCCCTCAGTCTTACCCATAGGAAAACAGAAACTGAGCTTTAGTTGAAAAAGGCTAAAAATCAGGCAGTGGTCAGAGGATTTGGATTTACGTACCATTCTGCCTGGCTTTTCCACCCATCCATATTTTCTTTCTACCATATTAGTTCTTTCAAAATAACTTTCATATGAAATCTTGACCTAGTAAAATCCTCTGCAAAATTGAAACCAAGAAGACCACTGCATTATATTATAGGCCATGATCTAATTACACCATATATGAAATATGGTTCACTGGGTTATTTTACAAGCATAAAAACAATAGGTCTAACATATTAATAGACTTGTTTACTGATGCTCATGTATGGTTTATTTACACATGTTTAAACCTTGAAAATAAATCAAGAAAGACAATGAGGTTGTTGATTTTTAGGGAAAACAAATATTTTGCATGTACACACAAGTGTGGAGAGCTGCTATTTCTGAGCTATGGCTATAACAGGAAGATGCTGTCTCTACTTTGTACTCACCTTACTACTCTGTGGACCCTTGCTTGAGTCACATTGGGTTGATGAGCAGATGGAATCCTGACTTGATCTCCTGTACAGGGATAGGGAGGACACAGGTTCAGACAATTCACAGAACTCAAAGTGTCCTTAGTTCCAGTTTCAGGCAGTTATTTCCTCTTCATCCCTGGGAGTATCCCACTCAATCATGAGGCCAGACACACTGCATACAGTGCCATGAATGCTCACTAGTGTGGTGTTACAGGAAAATGCTGGGGAGCCTCAGCACTGAAGGGGCATTGCTGCTGCCTAGATCTAGGAAACACAAGCCTGGTCTGCCTCACTGTTAGCACTATATTGAACCACTGAGTCTCAGAAACTGAAATGCAGGGTGGATGGCAGCATGTGCAGACAAACCTGGCTAACTTCTTGTACTGTGTTGTTGTTTTGTTTCTTCTGGCCCTGATCCTGTCTCTTATGTGCTTTGTGGCCATGGGCTAAAACGTAGCTTATGTACAAAGAGCAGACCCTGATATTCTCCAAAGAGTTTTGATGTAATTTTAAGACAATACACAGGGAAGGTGCTAGATTCTGACTCACCAACAAGTGAGCACAGAAACCTTGAATTTCCCTCTAGAGATGTGTTTAACATTGTTGCTTAAAAGTGTAGACTTTTAAGCAAATATAAGCATAAAATAGAAAAAATACTTTTTATTAGAAATTTAACAAACATTGCTCTGCTCTTGAAGGAGTGGATGGAGATTGCCCAGTTATACTGGATAGTATATGAAATCTGTAATTCCTCTTCCATGTGTTCCCTCTAAGACCTAAATTTGCTGATTATTTGTGGTGATTGTGTTAGATTTTGCTAATATAAGATTCACTGAGCTTTTCCCATCTCTACCTCCATGGTAAAGAGGACCTGTGAGGGTAACATGATAAGAATCCACACAGTGAGGTGACATAGTAAACATCCACACAGTCAGGCTGAGCTGCTAAGGGTCTACGCAGTGAGGCTGACATCCGAAGAGTCTACCCCACCAATTTGTCAGACCCCTAAATACTGTGATAGTCAAGAAAGTTGAAATAAAGAAGTCAGCTCAGCACTCACTTTCCTCAGCTGTCCCTTTCGTAATGCTGGCATACGGATAGCTCATGTTACTTACCTCAGCTCCAGATAGCACTACCATGAAGTTCTGAGTTACCTTACACAGTCAGGTGGTCGGAAGAGGAACATTATGTCATTAATCCGAAAGCGTTTGGGATCCAAATCAGGGTCTGTAGAGAAGCAGTCTTCAGGCCGGTATCTAAAAACAAGCATGTCCTTGAATAGTGAATGGCATGGACTGTGACACTCACCTCTCAATGCCATAAATCCCATGCTGATCTAGCAACTTAAAATGCTATCATTGCACATAAAATGAAAGCCTAAGGGGGGTGAGTGCAGATATATCCTCTTTAGTAAGGCTTTGTAGAATTGTGTGATCACCAGATGATCTACAAGTCTTTAATCCATTTAACTGGACAGATTTCCTGCCTATAGGTCAGTATCTCAGCCTATAGAGAAACCATCTAGAAATATCATACAGTTTAGACAGCAGAATTCTACTCTGAACATGTGGAAGGATAGATTTGAGTGAAATGTAGTGCCTAACCACAGGATCTTAAAACTGAGTAGACAAGAGTGGATAATCCAGAGATACCCTGCTCTTGCTGCTCTCCTCTTCCGTGGACCCAGATCCCATGGGACTTTCCAGGTAGTGTCTTGAGACTAGAACATTAGTCTTTAACTATCTACACCATACTTTATATCTTTTAACTATCACTTTGCATCCCTTAGGGCAAACAACTCTCTTAGCAATATGCCCCTTTCATTTAAGGAAAATTATATCTGCTACTTTGAGTTGATGGGTGATTGCTAAAATTTGGATCTGAAACAACCTCCAAGGATCCGTATTTTGAAGGCCTGCTAGTCCTTCAAAGGTGTTGAGCTTTTAAGGGACAGGGTGTAGTAGGAAGTTTTCTAGTCATTTGAAAAGCAAATCTTTGAGGAATATCAGGCATTCTCTTCCTTCTTTCCTTCCTTCCTTCCCTTTCTTTCTTTTTTTTTTTTTTTTACTTTCTCACCATGAGATACTCCATTGTTCATTTCTACTCTGATCTGATATCTTCTCACAGACCCAAAGGAACAGGGTCAGCTGATCACTTGAACTTCTGAGGCCATGAGCCAAAACAAACCTTTGTTCTTATTGTCTTAGAGATTTGTTACAGTAGCAGAAAGGAGACTAACCCAAAGGTGCAGGAATCTTATATAATTGGGACCAAGACCTAAAAAGAAGTTTGTGAATTTGATGAGTTTTTTTTTTTTAGTTCAACAATTTAGATATTTGATCATCAGTCAATCATGATATAGATAATTTGTTATCATGATTGTTAGCAAGAAACATTAAGTTTGAACCTCTAAATAATGGTGCTCTTGAGAGAGAAGGGTTCATTATCACTGAATAAAGAGGAAGTCAGAAAAAATGAGGCATATTAAGAAATGGCAGGTTGGAGAGGAGACTCAATGGTTAAGAGCACTGGCTGCTCTTTGGTGGACTTCTGGCACACATATGGCAGCTCACAACTGACTGCAACTCAAGTTCCAAAGGATCTGACACCCTCCTCTGGCCTCTGTCAGTGCTAGACACACAGGTGGTGTACAAATATACATGCAGACAAAACCCCATACCTATAAAATTAACTAATTAATAAAATAATGGAAATGGCATTCATACTAAACATAGGAATACTGTTCATTTTTATAATTGGTAAATCTAGAAATATATTATCACACACTGTTCTGAGATAATCTGTGTCTTTATTTTCCAAAAAACTCCAGTGATTTTAAATTAAAAAATGTTATATGTACATGTGTATACATAGATGTGTAGTGGCCAATAGAACAGTCTCTGTGTTGTTCCTCTAGTACAGGACCAATTGTTTTTGAGATGGAATCTCTTATTGGCCTATAACTTGTCAAGTAGGCTTCCTTGGCTTGTAGCTAACAAGCCAGGGATCCACCTGTTCCTATTTCCCCAGTGCTGGGGTTATATGTGTCACAACATCTGACATTTTACACTTAGGTTCAGGGGTCAAACTCAAATTCATTGCATTTGTAGTGCAAATCTTTTCCTCACTAAACTGTCTCTCAGGACTCTACTGTTTTAAAAATAATCATCTTCCAATAGAAAAGGGACCTGATATACAACCCACCATAGATGCCTTCTTTTTTTGAGTACTAATTTTGTATGCATCCCTTGGCAAAATGCCTGGTTCTTTATGCAAGAAGGATTGCTACCTTGAAATTGGAAATAGCTCAGCACAGCTGGCCCCTCTTTTCACAGTGGCATCAGCACTAATCTTTTTCATCTATCTTCTTTTTCTTCTCAGTAGTGAGTCTGAGACAAACTGACACCTTCAGTGTAAGAACTGCCCATAGGAATGTGAGGAACTGTCCAATGTGTAAAGACATAGGTATCATATGACAATATTACAGTACAGAAGTAAAGCCCAGTGACAGGTACTGAGTGATAGGATGGAGCCAACTTTTGAAAAAAAGGGGTATGGTCCAGGTAGACCAGTAGTAGATAATGCCCTCTAACTAGAGGTAGAAATTTCTTATGTGCTTTCCTCTTTTCTTTTCCCTTTATTTTCTATTCTACACCCCTCTTCTCCAAACTAAACTTGATTTTACTTTGGTTTATTAATATTGTCATCCATTTTGTATCTGCAAATAATTTTATAAGTCTCCTTGATAAATGGTGACTATTCAAGGTACCAGTACACATTTGCAAGTACTCAAGTAGAGACAGCTTACTATTTACAGTTCGGTCAGTATTCTTAACCCCTGAGCCATCTCTCCAGCCCCAGTTCAGTCATACAGATTTTACATTATGTTAGGTCCTTTAAACCAATGGAAGAACACTTAGAGATTGGTAAGTAGGGAAAACAAACATTTCATTCATGATGCAGAGCATCAACAGATTTGGTTGAGATCCTGGATGTACCTGTGATGTTGGTCCTTGCTATAGTTCTGATGTAATAAATTGGATATGCTGATGTGAATGAGAAGGAAAAACCTTCTAAAATGTGTATCATCATTTGTCTTTAGTAAATGAGTAGATGTTGGTGGCACTAGAAATACAGAGGGATGAGAATGTGGGTTGAGGGGCAGGTCAGGAAATATGCAGCTTGATCAGAATGGGGAGTGATCAGATAGAAATTCTAGTAGATGATTGGATATGTGTACTTGAAAGCTTGTGGATGTTAGTGTGTCAAATTATTACACATTTTAAATATTTGTTGGGGATAGAGAGATTGCTCAGTGGTTACAAGTACTGATTTCTTTTCCAGAAGACCCAAGTTTGATTCCCAGTATCCAAAGGATGACTCAACAACTGTAACTCCTGTATCAGGGGATTTAATGTCTCCTTCTGGTCACTATTAGGCATGGGGCAGAACACCCACATACATAAAAGTAAATAAAATTTAGAAAAATAAATGAAAACAATTTGTTAAAACTATAAATTTAAACACATAAAACTCATATATTTATGTAAAGACATACAAATATTTAAGTTTTTGTGTAATTGTGAAATTCAGACTCTCAGAGCATTGTATACTTATAAACATAACCTCCAGGAAAATCCTTCCTTGAAGATGTTACTTGCTATTTAGACTCTTATGCCATAAAACTATTATTTAGGGCAAAGACAACACTTACATTTCTTTGACAGTGGCTGTTATGAAGTTCCATAATATAATCATGCCATTTAAGGTTCCACAAACTATCAAATTATATCCCTCTGCTTGAAACAAATCAATGCAATTCACCTCTACATCGACATCAGGATTCTAAAAAAAAAAAAAAAGGACACAGATGTAGACTAGTGGGTATGCAAAGTGAGCATAATTAAAATGCTATACATGCATACTATAATTGTAATAACCTAAAGCAGTATGTTGAAAATCATTGAGCATAAAACTTACCCTTCCCCACTGCTTTTAGAATTAGAAAATTTAGCTTGGATAATTCATTGAAACAACAAAAAACATTCTATTCTTTTCTCACCCCTTTTGGTCTAGCCTTGACTTACTCTGCTTTGCCAACCATTAGACTATTTCCATCTTTTTTTTTTTTTAATCTTCCCTTCAATTTTCTTTTGGGAAAAAAAGTCCGCAGTAGCTATTTCCACTGGCATGCCAGTCTTTCACTAGACAAGATCATCTGTCCAGCTTCTGATGCACAGAAATTTATAGAAGTCGATTCTATGTATTGTCAGTTACAGGTTCTTTTTTGTAGTTATCTTGCATTGAATATTTGTTGAGCATCTTAGGTTCTTGGAATACAGAATTAAACATGGTATCTGTCATGTGAGATATGTATGAGAATTTAAAGTACTTAGATGAAGTGCTAAATATTGAGCAGTCTCAATGCTGTATTGGGGACAGGTGTATGACTTGTGTAGCGAGCACTTTATCCATTTAGTCATATCTCCAGCCCCACTGTGGTTGTACTTTACTAATTTATCATCTAATTTAAAGTGATCATTTTTTAATTCTGTCACAAGTGCCTTAGAGCCAACTCACTGTGCAGCCATCTCTCTGCTGTTATTGGCTGTACACAATGTTTCATACAGTGTATACGTAAGTCCAAACATAGTTCTAATGACAAACAGAGTTGGAAAAGGCAAGCTGGAATCCCTCTCCAAAGTGTTGAGAATTATATGTATTAATTTCAAAACCTTTAATCTAACAATAAAATCTTTTATTGACACAACCAATGCAATTTAAGTTCAGTCAGTGCTATGCTGACATTTGTTTCAGTGTGAGAAAAACAGTATCTTTTCTATATTAAAATAATCCAACATAGACAGTTTTAAAATTCTATAATCAAGCCTTGTAATTTTCTCATGAGTTATATTACAGTCATTTCACTAGTGATAAGGGAGAGTCTGAAGTCTTCTTTTGACTAGTCCTTCTATGGCCTATAGTCTTCTCATAAGCTTTGATATCTGACCATTTGTCCTTGAAAAAGCTGAGATGCTGAAGTACTTCAAGCTAATATTAGGTAAGGTAAATGAGGACACATTTAAAACAATGAAGACGTCTAAATGTTTTTAAGCACAAACAAGACAATTATCTTCCTCATTTCTCTGTCCTCAGCCTGGTTACTTCATCCTCAGATGTATGTGCCTACAAGCATGTCACAGAAATAACTTTCTGAAGTGACTTTTTACCAAGTTGTCTATTTCAATATGTACAGACACTTTTGAAATATTTGGGAGGGTCTCTGAGCTCTAGAAGTTATGCTGTTTTAGAGGTCACACACATTTTAAGCATCCTGAGACAATTCTGTGGTAGCAAAGGGATGTGGGACCGACATGTATCATGACATGATCCTATCTCAAAAACATTGTGCTAAATGAAGGCAACAGCATACATATGCAGGGGAGCCACTGTTGTGACAAGTGGACAACAAACTTATGCTGAAAAGAGTCAGGTGGTTGTTGATATGGCAGATGCCTGGGGTGATAGTCTCTGTCTTGGCAGAGATTTGGGTTGTACAAGGTTCTCATCAAGTTTATTGAATACTACAATTATATCTTGCTAATTCTTTTTTCTAATCCTTCCAATTCCACTATAAACAACTCTGTAAAGCAGCAGAGGACTCCAGTTACTGACACATGTCCTGAAGCATTCAAGGCAGTGTCTCTTAACATCTCCCATTTCTTCTGAATGTATTTTTTTTAAAGATGAATTGGAGGGTGTGTAGAGGATGGATACTTCAGTAAATCTGTAATAAGGTGAACACTGCCAAATAGTAGTTACATTTAAGGAGAGTCATTTATATGTGTTCACTCTATTATTTTTTCAAATATTCTATAATAAAATATTGGTGAAGAGAACACCAAGCTGGTCTCAAACTCCCAATCCTGCTGCCTCAGTTTGAGTGCTGGGATTACAAACCACCATGCAGAAATTGCACTGAGACTTCTAAAATTAGAGAGATCATCATTTTCCTGTGTGGTAGGAAATAAGGGTACCTCCTAATTTCAGTCTACTTACAGTTACAGAATGTCCTTAAAAGCCCAATGGCATCTGTATTTTAAAACAACAATGCAATGTTGCAGGTACATTCATGATTAATCAAATGTTACTTCTGAAACAAGGTGAGAAGCAGACATAAACCCATGAAAATAAAACAAGTAGTTTGGTAAACTGACTCTGAAAACTCTAGTTAAAAGTTTATGACAAAGATGGACATGATGAACTGAGCTTGTAATCTGAGCTCTAGGTAGACAAAGGAGGTCGTCTGAGAAAAATCAAAGCAACACACACACACACATAGACGCATGCATGCACGCACGCATGCACGCATGCACGCCCATGAATTCATGCACCAAGTCAAAAAAAACCAACTAAGAAGGTATATAATGATATACTAACTGGGTAGAAAAAAAAGGTGAATCCTTCTAATATTATTTACACATATGTTCCTACTATATGGGGAAAAATCAATGCAAAAAGAAAAAGGCAACAAGATGTATCAAAAAATAGAGAATATAACAAATGCCCCTTGAATGAACAAAGGATGTAACAAATGCTCCTTGAATGAACAGAGGATATAACAATGTTTAATGAATGAACAGAGGATATGATATATTTTCCATGAGATATAACTGTTGTAGAATATTTAACTAGGCAAAGATTTGTTACATTGGTTTATGTTGCACAATATTACTTTAACCACGAAAAGGTTACATTTGTTAGTGCTGCATATATTTAATAATATAAAGATGTATTTATGCTGTATTTGTTTAATTATGTAAAGATTTGTTGCTGTTTTACTTTGCCTGTCTGAGACACCTGATTGGTTTAATAGCTAGGCAGGAGAGGGATAGATGGGGTTGAAAGAATAAGTAGGAGGAAGAATCTAGGCTCAAGAAGAAAGGGGGAGAGGAAGGGAGGGAAAAAGGGAAGGAAGGAGGGAGGGATGGAGAGAGAGAGAGAGAGGAAGAAAGAGAGGTAGATGCCAAAGGTCACCCAGCCAGCCAGCTGCCAGCAAACCAGACACTAGAAGCAGGAAAGTAGAACATAAGGCAGGAAAAAAAGATAAAAATGTCAATGAAGAGAAACAGGTTAAATTAAGTTGTAAGAGCTAGTGGGGCAGGCCAAAGATAAAGCAGAGCATTTATAACTAATAAGGAGTCTCTGTGTCATGATTTGGAAGCTGGCTGGTAACACCCCCCCAAAAAATCCTGTTATGTATAACAAACATTTCATGAATGAACAGAGGATATAACTATTACTTCATGATTGAACAGAGAAGACAGCAAATGCTCCATGAATGAACAGAGAAGTAAACTCACTGATTACCAGGAAAAAATGCCACTAAAATATGCCAAGTAGAGTGTTTTTTACATAAATTATTTTTTTAACATTTGATAAGACTGGGAAATATTTACTCTCATGTAGCACTAAAATTGTGAATGTACACAACTGCTGTGTAGGAGAATTTGTCAATATCTAGCACAACTTCTCAGAATTTATGTTTTTCTCTATAAGTTTCCTAATTTCTTATATTCAGTCCTTTTTTCATATCTCACCTGATTTTTTGCAAAATGAGAGATATGAACCTAATTTCATTCTTCTGCATGTAGCTGCTTGGTTTCCCAGCACAATTAGTTGAACAGACTGACTTTTTCTCAATGTGTGCTTTGGGCACTTTTGTTAAAAAGAAAAAATAGGATAGGTATAGCTACATAGATCTCTGGGTCCTCTTTCCATTTGTCTACATCTTAGGCCAGTTCTGCTCTTTTCTTGATACTATCGGTTTGACATATAGCTTGAAATCAAGTGTTTGACATTTCCACCATTGTTCTTTCTGCATTAGCTTTATTTTGGCTTTTTGGCATCTGTGGTGGGTTGAAAGAAAATGGCCTCTAAAGGGAGTGACACTATTAGGAGGTGTGGCCTTGTGGGAGTAGATGGGTGGTCTCATTGTAGGAAGTGTGCCACTATGGAGGCAGACTTTGAGCCACACCCAGAATCTCAGACCACTTCCTGTTGCCTGGATATCAAGATGTAGGTCTTTCAATTCTTTCTCCACAACACTGTGTCTGCCTGCACACCAGTATGTCACACCATGATGATAAATAACTGAACCTCTGAAAATATAAGCCATCCCAATGAAATGCTTTTCCTTTTATAAGAGTTTCTGTGGTCATAGTGTCTCTTCACTGCAATAGAAACCCTGAGACAGGATCTTCTGTGACTCCACATGAATTTTGGGAATATTTTTATGTGTTTGTAAAAGTTTTGTGAATATTGTACTTAAATTTTGATGAAAATTATATTAATGTATATTGTTTTTAGTTTTATAAATATTTTTATAGTATGGATTTTTCCAGTTCAGAAAGATGGGAAATCTTTCTGTCTGGGTTCATCAATTTACTTCAATGTTTTAAAGTTTTTATTGTAGATACTTCACTTCTTTGGTTATTTCTAGGTATTTTAAAAATACTTCTAGTTTTCTGATAATTTCATAATATATTTATGAGTATTTAAAAAATCTATTGTAAATGGGACTATTCCTCTGACTTCTTTGTCAGCAAATTGATATGTATTGTATGTAGAAGAGTGTGTGTTGATCTTGTATCTTGGTGCTTTTCTGAGAATGCTTTTGAGGCTAGAGAATTCTGGTAGTATCTAGTAAACCATCTGCAAACAAGGGCATTTTACTTTCGTTCCAATTTATATTTCTTTCCTTTCTTTTGCCTTATTTCTCTTGAAGTAGAATAAAGTAGAAATAAATTATTAGATACTGATTTATTCATTTATTTAGTGATTTGTGGGGGTCCTTGCAAGCTCCATAGCCAGCAGGGAAATTAACTAAGTGAGGCACAACTTAACTGATTCTGTGGCCTGACACCAGGTGATTTATTGTAAACATATTTAAATACAATACATTTAGGGAAAAAAGGTTTCTGATGTAATACAATCCCTGGTTCACAAGGGGGCATCATTTTATTATAAGAACTCTAAGTACATGTGACTATGAACATGGGATATAGAGCTTAAGGACCTAGGATCTGGTGTGGTCCATGACTGAGATAGTTTAGAGGTTTATAAAGTACATGTGACATCTCCCCTACAGATGGGTTCTATTGACTGGGAAACAAGCTAAAAATTAAAGTCTAGGGAGGGAAAGTCTGGGATAAACATTCTGGGGACTTGGGGTGAGGTCTGTCTCTACAGATAGCAAAGGTCACCAGATCACTATCAATGTCCCCTCCCAGCTTTCTGGGTGGAAAACAGGTATTAATTTCCTCCATTAAAGAGACAACCCTGAATGATGAACATTCTTGGTTCTCCATGCTTGTCTGTGAGCACCCAGTCTTCTACAGTGATTTACTTAAAGTATTGTGTGTACTGCCCAATTGCCAAGTATGACTTCACTTGCTACCTGGAATAGAATGTTATGGGGAAATAGTTGAAGCAATATGGGTTGTTGCCTTTAAGAATCTGCTGATTTCCACACAGCATCTTTAAAACTTGCTTTCTAGCCTTGCCTATCTCATGGTTTTAGAATGTACAGTGAGAATAGAAACTGGACCTGATTGAAGCCTTCTATGCTGGCTTTGGTCCACCAGTGATATCTTCTCTCTTCTACTGTCCTTGGTATAGATTGCTTATTCCAGAGAGACCTCTAGCTAAGACTTCAAGGACTTAAAAAAATCATTGTTATGAGAGTGGGCACTTTTTGCCTTACTCCTGATTTTGGAGAAGATGTTTTTAGACTTTCTCCGTTTATTATAGTGTTCATTATGAAATATATTACTTTTATCACTAGCTTTTTTTTCAGGGTTTTTAATCATGAAACATTTACTGAACTTTTCAAAAGTCTTTTCGGGGCCTTTTGATATGAATCATGTTATTTCTGTGCTAAGTTTAAGTGTCATTTTCCATGTGCACACTAACTTGTGTATTGAACCAGCCTTGCTTCCCCACTGTGAAGCCAGCTTGGTCATGGTGTATGATCACCTCCATCTGCCCTTCATTATGATTTTCAAGAATCTTTGCAACTATGTGTATCAGGGACTTGGACAACAAATTTCAGTTTTTGTGATCTGATATTGGTATCAGGGTGAGACTGGCTGCATAGAATAAATTCTAACTTCCTTTCCTATCAATTTCGTGGAAGGGTTTGTGGAGTATTGATATTAACTTGCTTTTAAAGGTTTAATAGAATTCAGCAGTAAATCCATCTAGTCCTGGGCTGTTCTTTGTGGGGAAATATTTTTTTATTAACTGCTTTAATCTCATTAACAGTTATGGATCTATTTAGATCATCTTGATTTAATTTTGATAGGTAACATGTCTAGAGTTTACTCATTAAAAATAGTTTTTATTTTTTAAATACATGTTTTAAAATATTCCCTAAAAAACCTCTAGGATGTTATAGCATCTCCTTTCAGATCTTATATTACTAATTTAGCTCTTGCTTTCTTTTGGATAATCTGGTTAGGGGTTTGTGTAACTTTATCTTTTCAAAGAACCAACTTTTTGTTTATTTGTCTGGAGATGGTAGGTGTCTGTAAAACAATTTAAACACACTTAAGATCCTTAAATGTACACTGAAAACTGGTTGAGGTGATAGATTCTAAATCATGTGTATGAGTCTGTGTGTGTTATAATCATTTTAGAAAATGAAGATTTCTATATAAAGCTCATAATAAATTTCAAGATATATTATAAATGAGATAAATGAGTCATAAATATTTATAATCATTCTATCCTTTCTTTAAGAAGGAATGGGAGAGAACTAAGTATGACTATTTTATTACAATCTTAAAAAATAACACCACAGACATAAACTGGGAATTTCAAAACAAAAATCTAACTATTCATGTTTGTAGGAGAACAAAGTGGTCAGAAAAAAAATTAGAATAAACTTTGTTTCCTGTCTCAGAATAGAAATGGTTCTGTATATTTTATTTTGTAACTGTTGTATGTTTTGTATAATACAAGGAAAAAAAATAACAAAAAACCTCAATAAATCAGGGCCAGCAAGATGTCTCAGTTATTCAGTGACCTGAGTTTATTTCCTAGAACCTACATGATAGAAGGAAAGAACTGACTACTGACCTCCACAGGTGCCCACCACACACAGATATGCACATATCCAAATAAACATTTAATAAAAATAAAAAATGCAACATGTAAACCTAAGTGGGTGCAGATTTGGTAGCACAAGGAATTGTTCCGAGTCCTTTCAAAACATTTAGTTTGATGGTATATTTCAAGTCATATGTACTCTGAGCCCAAAAGGCACTGTAGAAGAAAGAAAATCTCAACTGTGTTATCAACTATCTTGCTGATGGTTTTATTGTTTTCCTGCAACTATACTTTGTAAAACTATAATAATTGATAGAGCCTAGTTATCACATAGAAGATAGAAGTATTAAGTAATAATCAGCTAAAACATTGAAGAATTTTTTTGTCAGAAAAAGTTATCAAATAAAACAAAAGTAGTAAAAACCATTTACTCTAAACTTTGAATTGAGAATCAGTATTAAGGAGTGATATATTTTCTAATAAAGCCTTCCTAGTTATATTTATTTTTAAAAACCTATTATTTAGTACATTAAAAATATCAAAATTTCTGTATAAGGTATACATATATGTAATATATGTATATATCATATATGTACTTAATATATGTACATGTATATCATGAAAGAGATGAAGAGGAAGAAACCAATAGAAAGGGAAAGGGGAGGGGAGAGAGCAATGGGGAGTGGATATGTTCAAATATGTGGTATCCTTAAATCAAATTGTCATTATAAAACCTATTATTTTCTGTAAAAATAGATACTAATTATATTTAAATTTTTTAAAAAGTGTTTCACTTTGTATCCTAGTGGCCTATATGACAATCCTCAGGCTTCAGCCTCAGGAAGGCTGTGATTACAGGTGTGAGCCACAATGCTATATATGAAAATTACTTAAAAATAAAATATGTAAAATAATATAGCTGAAGAAAGGAAAAGATCTAAAGGTGTGTGCAATTCACCATATTTAACTCGCAGATCACAGGAGTGTGGTGGGTCTTACACAGCATCGAAAGACTACAATAGACAGAGTTCAGAGTAGGACACAGGCCATGATAGTGTCCAGGTTCTTAAGTACACAAATTCTTAGGGAGGAAAATAAATTTACACTTTAAAGGCTATTTAGTATATCTGTCAATCAAATGGATCTTGTTTGGGCTTGGCTGAAAGAAAGATCAAGACGTTATGATGAAAATTAGAACTCTGGTCTGAAGCCTAAATACAGTATAGTACTAAAAATTTTTGTAACTTTGTATTAAACATGTCTATATGTTTTATATTAAACATGTCTACAAAACAACAATCTTATCGCCATTTTTGAAAAAAATTATTGTTGTTCAGAAATAGACACTGAAATAGTTAAGGATGAAAAGATGCTATGTTGAAGAAACATTTCAGTATTCATACATGGTAAGTGTGGAGACGTGGGAATGAAGAGTGAAATAAGATGGCCATACACAAAACAATTTTAATTTCTTTACATTAACTGTATTATTTTATGTAGTTTTGTATGTTTTTAATTCTCAATAGCAAATGATAAAATATTTTAAAAAATTAAGTAATTCAACTTTTAAAGCCGTTCCACAGGAGAAAATACATTTATAGTTGGAGAGTTCATAGGCCTTGCAGCTTGAACCCATCACTATTATTGTGCTAAGTAGGGATAACTTCAAGCTGCCCTCTAAGTTCATATCTTTACACATGGATTAGTGCAGCCCTCAGCCCTCAGCAGCCATGTTTCTTTGTGCAGGGGATGACACTTAATGCAGATATTTAAAACTAGTAAACTGCAGAGAAAAGTGGCCATGGAATGCTCAGCCATTTATCTCATCGCTCCTCTCCAAAGCTCGGGAACCACTGTGGAAAAGGAGGCAGAAGGATTCTAAGGGCCAAAGGTGAGGCAGGGCCAGAGTGGAAGTGTCTTGTTGACAAGACAGGACCACTGCACTCACAAACCCAACAGCTGTTGTTGCCATCACCAGATCAATTTAGTCTCCATTCTGTGTGTGTGTGTGTGTGTGTGTGTGGGGAGGGTACTTCACCAGCCCTCACCGCTAATTAAGGATTAATGGACAGTTGGTGGCTTTTCAAGGAAGTGGGAAAATGAATTTTCTTTAAGTCATCCTGGCTTCGGCAGATGGCCCCATACCCGGAAGTGTGTGAACAACACAAATTGGGAGTCCATGGGTTTCTCAATTAAAAAAAAACAAAGGCACAAAGTTGGGGTATGGGGAGATGGGGTGGGTCCAGGAGGAACTAAGAAGACAAGTTGGGGTGAATATGCTCAAACTATGTTGATCAGTAATATTTTTTTTTTCAAAAAAAAATCAAACATACATTATTAGCCGGTTGGGCAACGCTTTTCTGGACGATTAACTCAACATCTGGGAAAGGAATGGCCATCGCCCTTTCTTTAGCTGACATCTTCAGATGTACAATATGGCTCCCGTACTGTAGGTAAGGCATGGCATCAGGCAGCTCCCATATGACTGTGAGGAAGAGATCATCTTCTTTTCCCTTGAAAAGAAGACATTTAGTAAGTGGAAAAAAGTTCAATGAATTATTTTCTATGCTTTTTTTAAATAAAGCAAACACAGACTGGTACTCCCAGCATCCTGCATCATCAACTTTCAACTTTGTCTTTTCACTTAACAACAATTTTCTTTGCTTCTCACTATTGATAGTAACCAGAAACCCAAATCTGCTATTAGTTAGGGAAGTTTTATTGTCTTTACAATACTTGTCTTAAGCCATCTGTATATCTTTATGTCCAATTGACACAAGCTGAAGCCCTTTCAGAAGAGGGAATTCCATTGAGAAAATGCCACCAGACTGGCCAGTAGGCATGCCTGCAGGGCATTTTCTTTATTGATAATTGATGTGGAAAAGAACCAACCTACCATGAGTGATACCACCCCTGGGCTGGTGATCCTGGATGCTCTAAGAAATGAGGCTGAGTGAGCTGTGAAGAGCAAGCCATTCAGCAGCTTTGCCTCAGCTCATGCTTTGAGCTCCTCCCTAATCTCCTTCAGTGATGGACTACCAGCAGGAAAGCCACTATCAATCCTTTCTTCCTCAAGTTGATTTTTTAAAAGTGTTTTATCAGGGCAATAGAAAGCCTTATTAATACAATATTATATTGCCTTTCTAATTTTATCCATTTATTTTTTCTATTTTCATGTGTATGTTGTGCTTGTATTAATGTTTGCATGTGTACATGTGTGGATGAGCATGTAGAACCCCAATGTTGCTGGCAGGAATCACCCTTGATTGCTCTGCTATCTGCTTTCCTGAGATACCATATCTCAATCAGAAACACACAAGAATGTGAGAGGGGAGAGATGCACCTTTTATTTTATTTGCTTTTGTATTATGAGCATAACAGCCCAACATTTTAAGGCTAGTCTTTTTGGTACCAGAACAGAGATCCTTTTAGAATGAAAAGTGGGTGTAGTGGGGCAAAAATGAGCATTCTTAGTTCTAATGTGATTTAAGTCTATTCTATTTTCTTTGGCCTTTTTCTTCAGCTGGTGGACGGATAAAAGCTCTTCCATTATTTAATGTGTGGCTCTGAGCCTTGTATTTTTCTCATCTCATTTCTCTATCTCTCTCCCTTTACTTTCATTCTCTCTGTGTATACAGGTATTCTTTGGTCAGCATTTTTTGTGTTAAGAAGAATTTCAGTGACCAATCAGTAAAATTTGGGTTAGGGTCTAACAGAGTTAAAATTCAAAGTTATTATTTGGCCTGGGCTTGGATCCTGCATCTTCTCATGATATAAGTCTCCAAGATTAGATTCCAGTTAGCTGTTAACAATTCTGCGGGTGAAAAAAAATCAACAGACTCTGTTATCCTCTCTCTGTTTCTCCTTTCATTGAAATTCTGATGCAAATTGCATAATATGTTGCCAACTCTTCATCGTGAAATAGGAGATTTTAAAAGTCCCCAAATATCTCCCATATATTTATTACTGTCTGCCTTATCTTAATAGTTCAGTCTTTAAACCTTTAATGATCATCAACTATGGCAGGGCAAGAATATAGATACAAAATGAGTTATTCAGTTCTTACCACTAATGTTCTGCACGAAGGACCAGAATAACCAAAGTACAAGTGACTAGGGCTGAACTCAAATTCTGATAGGTGATGGTCCCAGATATCCCAGTCTGACCTTGAACTCGATCTGTGGCTAAGGATGACCTTGAACTTCTGATCTCTTGCTTCTACTCCCCAAGTGTAAGGATTACATGTGTGTTCCACCACACCCAGTTTATGTTATGCTAGAGATCAAACCTAGGGCTTCCTGCATGCTTAAGGCAAGCACTCTACCAACCAAGCTGCGTTCTAAACCAGAACCATGGTTCATTTTTCAGCCCTTCAAGTACAGTGAGCATCTACAATTACTGACACTCTGATGATCTACTACAGCAACTTCCAGAAGGCAAGTGGCATTGTGCTGTCTGTGGGCTGCCAAGGCATTCCTCTGCACTCACATTTTAAACTATGCAGACAACAAAGGAAGACTTTATCAACTGGGGAAGATGCTCCCTCTTTTTCTCTCAGCTAAAAAGATTAGTCATCCCAGTCAATGTGTGCACTTCATCATCTAAATCCTAGTCAAGACTGATTTTCTGATCCTAGCTTCCAGAGGAGAACAAGTAAAGCAATGTTAGCCCCTGAGGTCTAGTGGACTGGGTCAGGGCCACACAGGCAGGATAAATGATATTTGGCTTCTTTTTAAATTTGAAGAAGGCATTAGTATTCCTAGGTGGTAATAGATTCACAGGAAAAATAAATTAGTCTATCTCAAACCTCCCCAAACAGCCCTGAGCAGATTACACCATTAGCCTTAAAATAAACAAAGTCATTTTGGTGAGGAATGGAAAAAAGAGACTTGAGCAACTTTGGGTGCATTATGGGACACAATCAGTTGGGGAGCCCTCTTGAGGAGCAGAGAATTATTGCAGAGGAAGGCTGTGAGCAATGTTAGCAGTAGTGGATGTGTGTTAGTTCAACCTTTCTGACTTCCATTTGGGGATCCTGAATGATGCTGAAGCAATAATGTGATAGGTCCGATGTTGGACTTGGGCATCTGAGCTTTATGCCATTTTCTTGGACTTGAGCAAAGTTGGTTATGAACATCGTAGGAAAGCTGGTGGATAAGCAGTATCCTCAACTGACTGTCAAGAATGGAGTTGAATGAAGATGCAGCTCAGGCGATAGATTACTTGCCTGAATGGTTAAAGTTCTGAACTCAGCTCCCAATATCACATACATTGAGCAAGTAAGTGTGGTGGTGCCTGAACTAGGGAGGTAGAGGCAGGAGAATTGAGTTCAATGTTAGTCTGGTCTATATGAAACCATAATATGATGGGGGGGGGAGATATAGAGACAGAGACAGAGATAGAGAAAGGCAGAGAAATGAAGATCATTGTTAGATTTCCCCCAAGAAGATCATCTGCAGAGCAAGCATGGAAGCGGGATTCAAACCTGGATCATCTTGATCGTCCCGTTGCGCTCCAAGGCAAGGACAAGGTGCTGGTGCTTCACCTGGGCCTTGAGGAAAAACAAGCGCAGCAGCCCGTGTTCCTCCTCGGCCCAGTCTTTCCCTTCTGGCATCATTTTCATCTCCTGCCCACTGCCAAAGTCCCAGATCTTAACTGTTCCTGAGGGCGTGGAGAAAGGCTTCGTGGGTAAGACAGTGTGCAGACAGCCCGACTCTTAGCTCAGGTGACGCTGGCTGCTGAGTCTCCCCCATCTTGCCCTACATTATTGATTAAAGTAAAGTAATGGATGTCTACTTTGGTTTGGATAAGTGTTCCCTCAAGTGTTGAAGGCTTGGTTTCCATTTTGGTGCTGTTAATGGAACCTTTGGGAAGTGGGCCTATGAGGTCCCTACGCTCACATATGGAGTCATTTAATATGCCTGAAAGCTTATGTTCACTCATCCCATCAACTGGCTTGTGAGAAGCATTTATTTAACAAGTCTATCCTACAATAAATATATTCTGGGTAGTGAATGCAGTTGGTCACACTGTCTACCTTAGAGAAAGCAGACCTTTTGTACATTTCCAAAAAGATGAGGTGGGAAAGCGGAGCAGTGTGTAGCTTTCTACGCAAGCCCTTGCCCCTGCCCTAAGCCTAACATCCCCTCTCCATGTCTCAGTTCTCAACACTAACACTGCAGGGCATGCAATGATTTGACTGCATGCTGCTCTGCCAGGCTACACCCATCATTTATTTGTTCATTACCAACACTAGATATTAAATATACTCAGGAGACCCCACAGTGTCAAGAACTACCCAGTATGCCTTATACAGTGGCAAGAACATGAGAGCAGAAGAACTGGCCCCACTTGTTGCTGCTTACTACATAGGGTGAGCTAGCCGGGGCAGTACTGAAGAGCTCCCCCTGGTGTTGAGGATGGAGGAGAACTGGTGGTCTGACCAATCTAGCAACCACCAAGACCCAGAATCAGAAATATGAGTTGGCCCATCCCATCACCCATCTATGATTGGCTGGAGCACATGAAGGGGTTCACTCTGAAGATCCAAAGTTACAGGATCTCCATGACACAAGACAACAGCAGGATATCCAAGAGAAGCCCCAGTGTGGGCCCAGTATTGATAATGTAGCAAAAGCCAGAGACCTCAAATGGAAGCAACAACTCAATGCAATGAACACTTGTAAGTAACAATATATGGACTGAAAGTACTAGTAACTTTTATATGGATCTGGCGAGTGCCTGTGGCACAGGTGAGGTACTCCTCTGCATCGCCCCTTAGGGAGGAACACTATGATTCTGTGCATTGTATGCCAATGCATTTTCTTGCCCTGATCCTGCACTCATGATCACATTCCTGCTGTGTTATCCTCTGTTCACATTTTCAAATATCTGACTTTCACATCGGATATCCACTCATTCCATCAACTGGTTTGTGAGGAAGCATTCATTTATCAAATATACTGCAGAATAAATAGATTCTGCATAGTGCGCACAGTTGGTCACTCCGTCTAACCTAGAGCAAACAGACCTTTTGTGGGTGTTCAGAACAGGATGGGTTGCAAAGATGAGGCAGTGTGCAGCTACTAGTTCCTACAAGTACTCCACAGAGTAAGAAATATGATACATAGTCACATTCAAGCCCCAAAGTTCCCCAAGTTTGATGCACCTTCATAGAGCCTAGGCATAGAATTATATCCAGTATAGAACTCTAGGCATTCTGTACCAAAGCTAGATGGGTATTTTGTTCTCCAAAGATACTATGATTCAAATTTTTGTAGGGGTTGAGAATGTAGTTCAGAGATAGAGTATACGAGTACTGTAGGTTCAAATCTCAGCACACACAATCACACATAACTATGCATGCACATGTGTAAACTGGCTTTCTCTAATGTATTAACTTATTATAAGTAGTTATACACATTAAAATATAGGTAATACACTGTGTGACAATATACCAGTGCTTAATGATGAAAGGCTTTGGTTTGTGTTTTTATAACTATTTTTTAAGTTGGCATACAAAATATTGGGTTTCACTGTGGTATTTTCATACAAATGTATCAATATGTGAAAGGCTTTTGTATATAACTGAGCAGTTGAATAAACAGAATATAAGTTACTTGTTTGTTTATGACATCAATATCCAGCCATTAGTGGCCATGAAATAAGACTTTTGATATTCACCCAGGAATAACTATCTCTCTGGAATGTCTATATGGAAGCCTGATTCACACCTACCCTTAAGCCCCCTAAATGTAGGAATTTCTGAACACATTCTCAGAACACCAAAGTGGAGATTTCATATTCTGAACACTAGTCTCACCGTTATATGCTCCTGTGGCAAAAATAAATCCACTTTCATCAATAGCTGCACAGGTTAGTTCAATATTGAAGCCATGAGGGTCTAGAATCTGGTATATTTGGAGGCCAGTCTCAAGTTCCCATACCTACAGAAGAATAAAGCAACAGCAAAACCCAGTCATTCCATATATCTGCCCTTCATTTCTATACATTTTTTTTAGCACTTTCAGTTTTCAAATTGGTACTCTAGACACCTTTCCCAGCAGCCTGCCCTCAGTGCTGACTTTGCTCACAGGCAAGCTGTGAAAGTTGACTTCTGTTACCAGGGACCATGTCCCTGAGTGTGTCTGCTGAGCATCAGGTGGCCAAGGCAGTGTCTGGTTGTAAGAGAGTAGTCACATGGAGAATTGAGACAACTGAGGACATGCTTTGGAAGGAGCTACTAGAACCCAGGCTCTCCCTTCCTCTGTCTCACTTCCTGACTAATATGAGGTGAGGATCTTGTTCTATCTGACATCCTACAACAATGCATTGCCTCATCAAATGCTCCCAAATAGCTGGACTAATCCTCTGTGCACTGAAGCTCCAAAGCCATGCACCAAAGAAAATATTCCCCCTTAATTTGGTTATCTCAGGTATTTTGTCACAGTAATGGAAAAATTACCTTATTACTATGAGTGAAACAAAGGTGACATCAGGCTAGAAATAAAGTAACTAACAGTGCTCAATTAAGTCCTCATTGACACCAAGAGTCATGGGATAAAAGTGTGGTGAACAGCATAATATGTGAGCAAATCCTAAAGAAAGAGCCCACTGGTCATTTTACGTAGTTCTCTGACCAGACATATAACACAGTGACAGAGAAAGGGGGTTGCAGCAAGAGTGAGACAGACCATCTGTGAAACAGGCTGGCATATTGGGAAAAGTCCAGAAATATCATCAATTCCTCTCACTGTAAAGGTGCAGAGGACAGACCCAGAGAGCAATGATCTGCAGCTCTCCTACTTTGTGACTGCACTAAGTTCAGGTGTAAACTTTCTGGTTAGTGAGCCATTGAAGAGCTGTCTGAACTGATGCTGGTGGAGGTGGGACAGCACATCCAGAGAGTGAGAGGTAGAGAGGTGTGCTTTTCTCCCAGGACTGGAAGAGAAGTGCTGACAGCCAGGGGGAAGGAGAGAAGGCTGATGAAATGGTCATGGCTACATGATGTCACTGTCTAGAAAGTAGTGGAGTCATGATTACATGAAGTAAGCCCTGCCCAGAGGCCAACTTCTCATCCTTTGACTGCTGGGTATAAACAATGGCCTTAGAAAAAACAGAGAAGAATGTGAGTCCCTGAATAAATGGGTCTCCAGGTCACCCATCTCCAAGTCTGGACTATAATCCCTCTCCATCTAACAGGGTAGAAAAACTTCCTTCAATACTTCTCTCCATCTTCTATTGGCAAAGATAAGACAAACCTTGAGAGCACATTATTACATGAATGCAGGGCAGGGTTTATTTTAGTCTACTTTATCTGTAGCAACAGAAAATAACAAGTTCTGATAATCCCCTGAGCTCTTGAGATTCAAGCTTGAGAAATTATCAGCAGCTGACCACAGAAGGTTAAGATTAGAGGAATTTTATGGGTTCCCAGAGGGATGCTGTTTATAGGTCCATAGGCCTCCACTTAGTGCATTCATGAAGTAACAGGATGGAAACACTCCCAGGCATAGTGATTATAGTTTCAGTGTTTGTAACATGGCTAAGTACTGCGCCATTGAACACAGTGGTGGACGAGGCTAGAGGTACAGAGCCCAAGGCCCTGCTGCTCACAGTAGACAGATCTAGGCTCATATCCCACCTTTATGAGAACTATAGGATCTGAAGCAGGTCACTTCTCTCTGAGTCTCAGATTCCCCATCTTTAGAACAGAGGCCTTGGTCTATTTACAAAGATTGCTCATGAGATTTAATGGAGATCAGAAACTTGGTGGTCTTGGTGTATAACTTGCACCTGTAAGAGGTATGGTGCATACCTACTAAATGACTCTCCCATTTCTCTTTACAACTTCTAGTGAAATTTAAATAAAGGTTAGTTCTTTCTCCTTAACAGATTTCCTTTAAAATTTCTATTTGGCTGTGGGGGTGAAGATGCTTTTGACCGAGCCTGATGGCCTGACTATGATCCATGAAACCCACATGGCAGAATGAGAGAACCAACATCCACAAGTTGACCTCTGATCTCCACAGACACACACCCCTTTCTACACAAAATAAATATATAAATGTAATATTGTTAAATTTTCTATTTTTTTATTCCCTTTTTTTTGTTTAGTTTATTGAGGGCAAATGTTTTGGTAAGGTGGGGTGGGGTTTATGCTCCCTGTGGGTGGTGGGACCTTCTTATGTTGGGGCGATAAGGTTCTTTTTCTTCTTCTTCTTCTTCTTCTTCTTCTTCTTCTTCTTCTTCTTCTTCTTCTGTCTATGGATGCATATGGATTTGCATAACAAGAGAAAACAGCTGGCGTATAATCTCAGAGGCAGCCAGTTCTATCTTAGCAGCAGGAGTGTTCTCAGTTACATTATATCCAGCCAGGCAGGCAGGCAGGGATTCTTATGGTACTCCATTTCACCGTTTTTATATATACATATATATATGTATATATACATATATATATGCACAGGTTGAGATTCAGGGTTTTATCAAGGCCAAGTGCGGAATACTTTGTTTCACCTCTGGACAGGCCTTGCCCCTGGATCCTCTCCCTAAATTTTCTATTTTTAATCCGATTGTATTTAAACAACCATGTAGCTTGAACTGGCTTAAACATTTCTCTTCATGTATTTATAAAAACTTAAAGAGCTTCAATATATTATCTATGGACCATTACATATAACTCTAGGATTTACCTATAGAAAGATAACATTTTACTTGCTCTGCCTTTTCCTGCCCAAGGAGTCATTACACACTCACCTTGATTATGGACTCTGAGCAGATAGTAAGCACTTGATGGAAATACTTGTTGTAAAGCATGACATTAATTTCTCGTTCGTGAGTGTGAGGAACCTGCTTTGTGTCTTGTATCATCCTGGTCAGAGGATACATGTCTATAACACTCGATCCTGGAGAGTAAGGAAAGTAGGAAGGATGTCACAAAGTTGGGTGTTGTTGATGGTGCATCCTTCTAATCCCACACCTCAGAGATGACAACAGCAAGATCATGGATCCCAGGCCAACCTGGGTTGCATAGCAACATCACATCTTAATAATGATAAAGTAAAAAGTAAAAAATTTTGCAAAAGCATCTCATCCCTTACTTGTCATTATCAGACATCTGAAATTTCACAGAGGATCTGTTCGGGGCCAGCCAGCCAGTGAGATTTGTGTATAAAAGATATGTGCCTTAGCATTTAATAAGGTGAGAATACTGTTGCCTACTCAAGAACATCTCTGATTAATACAGCAAATGTGATTCAGCCTGAGGAAAGCATTCTTTAGAGACTTCATTATCTTTCAAATACAGGTCGTTTTGACCTCTGTTTTCCTAGTTTTTGCAGTCTGCTCCCTGTTCCTTACTGTGTGCACATCAGTGATGCTGTCCACCAGCCTTCCGCTGAACTGAGGCTTGCTCTGATGATTAAAATTGAGTCAGAGTTCTTCAAGCCCACAAATAATAACACATGCTGTGAACATGGTCTGATTAAATATGATGAATGAGAATGACTGCAGCAGGCCAGTGATTGCAACATCAATAGTAAAATTAATTTCCAAATCACCATAATAAAAGATGTAGTTAGTATGGTCAGGTATTGGGAAGCAGTATTCTTTCATTTTCCTATGAGTATCACTTAAATCTCAAAATCAGAATCTAGTGTGCTTTGGTTAGAGTGATGTCTAGAAATATTGGTAAACATATCAATGCATTCTGTGGTTCATTTTATTTATTTATTTATTTGTTCGTTTGTTTGTTAATTTACATATTTAAAGACAGGGTTTTTATGTATAGTCCTGAATGTCTTGGAACTCATTCTGTAGGCCAGGCTGGCCTCTAGCTCAGAGATCTGCCTGCCTCTGCTTCCTGAGTGCTGGGATTAAAGGCATGTGCCACCACAACCCAGCACATTCTATAGTTAAACGAAATCGAAGTTCTAAGAATAGGAAACTTCTTCCTACTTTATTGATGTGGACATCCATTTGCCACTGTGGATGCTGCAGTGGCTTGGCTTTCTCAAATCATTCCACAGAAACTCTCAAATTCTTAGCTGCAGTTACTAATGTATTTAGCTTGTGTGATGCAGCCTGTTCGTCACACAAGGCCTGAGATGGTTCATCAGGTGATGTTACTCAATTTAAACACTACTTTTGGGAAATAAGATAGATGGATGGCCTATCAAGCTTTTGAAGGCACATGTGGAACATGTCCATAAATCCTTAAACACTATCCTAACAGTTAACATAGCTATATTTGCATGTGAAGAAGTGATATTTTTCTACCCTTCTGGCTAGTTACACTACAATAATGGAAATGATGTAGGAAAAAGATCGGATGTGGATTCAGGCATCAGAAGTTATGAGATTGAGTCTCAGCTCAGTTTTAACATTCCACTAGTCAGTTCAAGTGTCTGAGGCTTGGCTTGGCCATTTCTAAAACGCCAATGAACAATTCCTTCCTCAAAGGGTGACTGCAGATGAAATGAAGAGCACAAAGGCAGCAAATAGCTGTTGTCATCATCACCAGCGGACTGACAATGACACTGAAGGTAACAATGCTCTACCAAGCACAGAGCGTAGTGTTGATGACACCATGTCTCAGAAGACTGACTACTCTACGTAATGTCACTTCAGTCTAAGCACAAATTAATATACTTGATATCAAGCTGATGACTGTGCTTTTTATATATGATTTATTTTATTTTATGTGCATTGGTGCTTTGCCTGTGTGAATGTCTGTGTGAGGATGTGAGGGTTGTCCTTTTTTCCATTTTTTATTTAAAAAGTTTTTTTCCAAATCTACCACTGCTACCCCTCCCTTGGCTCCTCCAAGTCCCTCACAGGCCTTCCTCAGCATCCCCACCCCATCCCCTCATCATTCCTCAAGGAGGGCAAGGAATCCCATGGTGTGTCAGTTCACTCTGACATATCCAGTTGAGGTAGGTCTGAGTCCTCATCCTAGTATTAAGGCTGGGTTAGGTGTCCCTCTGTAGGGAATGGCTCCAAGATGTCAGTTCATGCACCAGAAATAAACTCTGATCCTACTGCTTCACAAACTAGGGCTGTACTTTTAATAATCAGGTAATACACAGAGCTCAGTACTTTTGCAAACAGAAGCACCACCAAAAGTATATAAAAATGGAAAGAATTTGTGGCTTTTCTGTTCTCTATCTTCTTCTTTGTCTTGGTATGTTAGCCCTTCCTTATTCTGATGATAATTGGTATGGAAACTGAGCTCAATAATCAAGCAAGCAAGTTTGGGTATTAAGAAGTGACATTTGTATATGTTCATTAATATGTTCATTTCCAAGAAGATCAGATAGAGGAGAGGCATTCACAACTGAAACTAAGTTCTGTTTTATAGGGTGGAAAATTATTTACTGAGCATAAAGTGATGGTTCTCATCTAACCCAGAAAAACTAAACGACACAAAATTAAAAATAATTACGTTCCCCAACAGAGACAGTGCCAATCACTTCCCTCCCTTAATTAATCTCCCAGGAACTCAGAGCAGGTGGTCAGTGGCAGCATGCTTAGCAAAGGCAATTTTGGCTTAGTGTTCTAGAAAGTAGAACTGCTATTAATATAACCACGTTTTTTCTAAAAGCTGAAGGCTGTGGGTGTTAACAATAGCCAACCTAAATGCCTAACAAAGTTCTTTGTCTGTTTAGTGTATCTGTCAAATACATACATACATACATACAAGAGAGAGAGAAAAACCCATAAAAACAATTTGGCAATCAATACATTGTATTTAGGATCTATCTTCTGAATTCTGGCTTCTCTCTTTACTATTCTTTATCTGGTAGCAAAAGCAGTTGAGAAGGTCTGTTCCCATCTTACAGGGTGATTAACTTCTCATGAGAACTCTCTTGTCTCAGAAAACAAGTTCATACTGGTACATGCTAGTGTCACCACCCTATGAGAGTAAAAATTTACCACATCCAAGAAGCAAACCAGACTCCTAGACATAGTGACAGACCTCTCACTCCTTATAGAACTGACCTGGCGTTTTTGAAAATGAAAGGTTGCATATTTCATCAACTCATATAGAATAGGAAATTGAAGTAAATATTTATAGTCATGAACCATGGTTAGTCATTATTTTCTTTGTGTGTTTTCAAAATCATCACTCAAGAGCTATCTTTTTTAATGTAAAAGACATGAAATTAATTTATTATGCTTTAGGTACACCTACCTGTAATGAGCATGCCATGGTTGGCATCATACACCATAGAGTAAATCTGCATGTCTCCTGGTCCTCCTTGGCTATCATGGAAAACTTGTAATACTGATAGAGTCTGTATATCCCACACCCGGAAGACCTGGGAAATGAGCAGAATTCACCAATTTACATGCTATTGTTTTCACTCAGGACAGCTAAATCCATAAAGTGAATTATCCTCTTAGAAACTTGCAGTGAAATGTGATTTACACTGTGAGCACACAGGTGTTCTGGTTCAACTTAGCTCTTGGTTTCAATGTTGTTTATCAGGATGAAATAACTGGCTGCGAAGCGATGCTTAAGGGTTTATCTTTCGTCACTGGGTTTTCCTCCATTATTCACAATGCACAGGAAAAAGAACTAATCTAGATGTCTATTAAGACATGAATGGATAAAGAAAATATGCTACATATACACACTAGGATTTTGTACAGTCATCAAGAAAAATGAAGTCATAATAGTCATAAGAAAATAGAATGCAACTGGAAATCATGTTAGGTGAAATAAGCCAGACTCAGAGAGAAAAAAATAATTCATATCTTCTCTTATATGAAAACTAGACTTTAAATTGAGAGTATATATTTCTTTGTGTGTATGTAAGTCATAAAATGAGAAAGGAGATAATGAGGGAGGAAGGAGAAATGTTAAGGGAAGTTGGAATTAGAGAAAGTAATGGAAGGAAGGCTATCTGAAGATAAGGAAGCAGCAGAGGGGACAGAGGGGCAGAAATAAATGAGAAGAGAATATAATGACCCAGATGCATTCTTAAGGTATGTCATCTTAAAGATGCCATTCTTAGGTATTTGTAAATATGTTAATGCCTTTGAGAGAGAAGAGCAGTGATGCTGAAGAGGCTCCACAAGTGCCGCTCCAAGCAGGGGCTGGCTGTGTTTGAGGGAAGGTGTTGATGTCAAAGCTTGGAAGAGTCTACCTAGAGCCAGTCAGCCTGGGGGAGGCATGGGAAGAAAACAAAGAGAAACTTTTTCTGAAAGAAGCTGAGCTGGTATAAGGGGCAAGCATAGAAGATCCCCACTTTCATCAAACAAGTCTTGGGGTGACAGAATGGCATAATTGTAAGTCATAATTAAATCTTACATATGTACAAGTGAAGAAAAATTACAAAAATATGCAGTCTTATAGCAACATTTTTTTTAAAATACTGAATTTTTCAAAGAAATTAAAGTGTAACAATTAAACAAAAGGATTTTAGCATCAGGAAAACACTAAACTATGAAGTTGATTAAACTTGAGAATGAAGTTGGGGAGGAGCTAAGGTTGCTAGCCACAAAACATTATCAAAAAGGACAAGAGAAAGGCTTTGTCCAAAGCCCTATGAAAGGAATAGCTAATAAATAGTGATAAAGGGAATTACAGTTCTAAGCATTCTGTACTCCAAGGGAAGCATGCTCAAATTCAGCCATGACTTCTGGCAGGCTCCATTTTAGTTGCTGCTAGTCAAAGGCATTAATACCTCTTCTGTTTTCTTCTTTGATGACTGTCACAGAATGAGTAGAGTAGAATATCTGAGTTTTAGGAGTTGGTGTCAGATGCACAGAAAAGGAAATTCTAGTCTGAAAAGGTGCAGCATTCACAACATGCTCATAAGCCATGAGCATACATAGTGACTGCGGACTGGGAGAAGGTTCTTCACTCAAGTGTAATGACCAAAATAAGGGCTGTCAACATTACTGCTGCAGACCACAGCAAAGTTCAGACAGATAACAGGGAGCAGAAGGGTTATTCTATTGCACCATAAGTACTCTTTAAAAAGAAACATGTACATCGAGACATAATGAAAACATCGTTAGAGCCCATCTTTAGAAACAGTGTCTTTTAGAAGGAGTGAGCAATTTAGGAACAGAATAGTTTATCATATATTAAAGGAGTCTGGAATTTGATCTGTCTTTCTAAACTTTACCCAATGTTCACAAGAAATTAATTACTGAATCAAATTCGGCTGACTGAATGGATTACATGATTTTTACATAGTGAGGAGCCTGGAAATGTGTGAAGCAATGAAACCCCCTTGAGGGTCATTATCCTAGACAGATGGTACGTTTGAGATTCGGGATATGTAGAACTGAAGTACAAATAAATGCATTAAGTGCAACTTTATTACGAATGGATGGTAGGTATTTGACATTGTCTTTATAAGGAACTCAATGCAAAATGTGCTTATTTAGTTGCTACCAGTAAGTTGACATGAAAAAAGTTAGCAATGTGCAACAAGACTTGATAATTTTATTGTCTTATTTTCACAATTTTTTCCTCTGTGTGATAACTGGCAAATAAAAAAATGAAGTGAAGCCATCAGCACACACATCATTTAAACATTAACTATTTTGGGGAGGTTCTCATAAATCTTCACTGGTTGCTGAGAATGTGAGTTGATGGATTTTTGCAGAGGGACAGATTTTTTAAAGATGTATCCCTGGTAGGTCAATCCTGTTCCAGTGGATGATCCTATACCTAGGAGTCATCACAAACTGGACTCAGCAGATTATTAAGGGAGAAGAGAAGAGAAAGAGAGAGAAGAAGAAGAGAAGAAGAAGAAGAAGAAGAAGAAGAAAAAGAAGAAGAAGAAGAAGAAGAAGAAGGAAGAAGATAGAAGTGGATTTCAGAGGAGATAGAAGAAACTTGAGATAAATATGATCAAAATATATCGTATATGTCATAATTCATAATGCTTTTGTTTTCATACTTTGAGCTAAGTAAGGCTGTTGTATTTATCCCATTTGGCTCCTTTTAAGATGCATCTTTGTGATATCCATGAAGTACCATGTAAACATGCCTGTATGTTTAAAGCTTTGTCCTTCTGCCTCCTTCATGTCCCATTTATGTGTCAAAGTTTTATTTGCTTGCTTGCTTAAACTCATTTTCCCAGTTTCCATCATTTTTATTGCATTTTGGCCTTTTTCTGTTGTCTGACTTTTGCTTTGTGAGAAGAGGGAGGCAATCTGAGAGAGAAACGTACAATTTGCAATATGTACGTGCGCGCATGCTTACATGCTTGCCTGTGTGCACATGCTTGCGTGCATGCGTGTGTGTGTGTGTGTGTGTGTGTGTGTGTGTGTGTGTGTGTGTGTGTGTGGTGCTGGGGTTACTAAGCACGCATTCTGATATAGAGGTCCCCCCCAGCCCTATAAGATTGTAATTAACATCAAATGAGTGGGCCATGTAAACTCCTTTGCACTATGCCAGATACTTGGTATCATTTAATAGATGAAGCTATCACTATAACACTGCAGATTATTTGAATGCCTATGCAGTTATACTTATATTCCACTTAGCTTCAGATGCTTAGGAATTACCCTAAAGCTAATTGAATAGTCATCTATAAATACTTCTGAAATTTTGAAATAGTTTATCTTTAACTCATAAAGAATGTATTTTGCTGCATATTATCTAATGATGATCTAAATATATCTTTATCTCTCTATATATACATATATATTTTTCTACATAACAATTATTTTGTGTTCTAGCCTGTATTGTGTGAATTATTGTTTTTCTCAGATTTTAAGTGTTAATTTCACCATCTAAGGCTCCCCCCCCACACTCACACTCTTAACAATCCTTGCATAATCTCTTTTTTCCGTAGACCTAACTTCTTACGTAGACTATTGCTGTTTTGTGGATTACAGTTTTATAGCTCTTATAGCTGATTGTTGTCCCACATTTATATTTTCCAGGGAAATGACAGTAGTAAGTTCTCTTTAAGTCACATGACCTCACCAGCTTCACTTACTAAGGTAGGTTCACAGTGCCAGGCATGAATCCCCTCTTACTCAGTGAGCCTTAAGTCCAGTTCTGGCTGCTGATTACCTCCAACATGTTAAGTGCTACTATTGCATCACCAGCGGTATCTTCTCATGGTTGTAATTGTTGTGCTTAGTAGGCTTTATAGCTTAGTAGGACTACTGATTGCTTTTCTCCCGTGACAGCTTGCATAGCACCTTCAAATACTATAAAAATTAATCTTCAAGGAGGAGGTTTATAGGTCAGTTCCAGCTCCATTCCTCTAGAATATTCTTTTTACACTAGCTATAAACTTGGCAAAGGCTTAAACGCTCCAAAAGCATTAATAAATAGATTAGTGGACAACATCTTTTAAAGGGTAATATTCCCATGTAAGAAGACCTTGTACCTTTTTAATTCATGCTCTCAAATAAATATAACTCGGTAGAGTTTCATGTCTCTTATTAATTTTGTATGTATGTGTATGATGTGTGTATATGATGCATGTTCATGTTTTTGTACGTACATGTGTGTGCATGGCATGGGTGCAGCAGGCAGAAGACAATGCTATGAGCTAGCTTCACTTTCTACCTTGTTTATTTGTCTTCTTTTTCACCACTACAGAAGCGAAGCTAGCTAGCCTGTGGGTTCTCCGAGATCCTCCCATCTCTGTGTGAGCGCTGAGGTTACAGATGCTCATGCTACATGTCTGACTTTTACATGGGTTCTGGGGATCTGAACTCAGTAAGTACAGTTTATAACCTCTTTATACTCACTGATTGACTTCATACATACCTCTTATCAAGGAAGCTTCTTTTAGCAGTAAATGGAAACTACTACAGAAATTCACTACTAGTCAAAATACAGAGAACAACAGACCATGGGTATCCAACATCAACCATATAACTACAATGTGACCCATACTTGAGACCCATGGAACATTGTAGATGAGGGAGACAGAGAGCTTGTAGGAGCCAGGACACTAGAGCCTTTCATGCAAGATAGTTACTTTATACATGACAGGGAGCTGCACCCATGGAATCTCAACAGGATGGTCACTTAAACAAGACCTGTGCATCAACAGCACCAGTTGGAAAGTCAGTTTGGATGGTGAAAATTATATAAAGCTGCACCCCTGGATGAAGAGTAAACAAACCTTCTCCAGGGATGAGCCCTGGCAGGTTATTCAATCCCAAGTGGTCAATGCTAACCACACACATAAAAGGAACACTAAATAGACTCAGCAGGTTGTATACATACATATGTAAATATATGGAGCAAAATAAAAGAGAGGGATGGGGATAATGGGATAAGTTGAGGAGGTGGAGGGGTGGAAATCATGTAAATATAGTTCTCATCTATAAAATTCTCAAAAATATAATTATTATCATAATTTACCACACTTGAAGCATATTCTTCCTAAAATATTTAAAGTTGTATTTAATCAAAGAAACATTTTTTTCCAAATATATAATGCAAATATTCAAGATTCTCATTTATAACTTATTTTTTCTGTTTGTATTACTTTATCCAGAATATTTAAATCAGTTTTATAACAAAGAAAACACAGAAGATCTTGGTTTTTTTCCTGTCCTTAATGGCAGTGATCTTATCTAGAATGGGAGCCTTGAGGTTTCTCCACAGAGGAAAATACCGATTGCTTCCGGTTCCGCTCCCGAGACCGGGTGCTCTCTGCAGAGTCCCAGCGCACTCTGGAGCAGGGGCAGGTAAACTGTGCCCCTGGCCACACCCACAGCTCCTGCTGAGGGAATCTGCACGTCTCCCCACTACGACCTCGAACTGAGCGAACTGAGCGAACCAACTGCAGGGGTCTCTGAAAGACAGAATCAAACCCTGACCAGAGAGGTGACAGGAGACACACAAACCCAAGTGCCACAACTGACCAGGACCCATCTAATCGTGAACCACTGAAGCCATGGGCAAACGTCAGTGCAAGAAATTACATAATATACAAAGGGCAACATGGTAACTCCAGAAGAGAGTGGCGATCTTACAAATACAAGACCTGAACTGAGCAATGAAGAGGAAACAGAAGGAAGCAACACCAAAAATTCCTTTTTGATGATCATCGAAGCTCTAAAAGAAGATATGAAAAAAAGCCTTAAAGAAATAGAAGAAAATACAAACAAAAAATTGGAAGAGATGAA